>OZ007496.1:52880296-52970296 GCA_963931805.1 Microdon myrmicae
TCTATTAAATTCTGTTATTGAATGTATACTTGGTGATTTGACGAGTCTCTGTTGTTGCTCTGCCCTTTTCAGTTCTTGAAGGAACACACTTTCTGTACTTAGTTCAGATAGACAGTTTAACAGATTGTATCGTCCGGCCTGGGATCCAACGTCCGGCTTGATTGATTGTATACGTTTGCCTTCTGTGTAATAATTTCTCGCAGCCCAATGGATAACGGATGTGTAATGTGTGAGTTATCTTGTAATGCTACGTTTACAATATGGAGCTTCCTTGAATCAATAACGTTCCGTTTGTCTTGTTTACAATATGGAGCTTCCTTTGAATCAATAACGTTCCGTTTGTCTTGATAGTTAACGGCGAATCGTCATTTCTTTATTTTTTCCCGTTGACGCATATTTTTATTTTATTTGACGCCAACGTCGTTTTTTATTAATTTCTCCGCCAAGTAGAATTTGCATAAAGTAGTTTATGCAAATTAGCTACTTGGCGCGTTATTCTCCTTTTACAGGTAAAGAGGGGAATCGAAGGGGGATTAGTGGATTCTGGGGGGACCTGGACTTCAATGTCGGTCCGTAACAGTGTGTCGTATCACTGTTGGAAGGTTGCTGGGTTTGATGGAGGCCAGAAGCCCAGGTGGGTGAAGGAAATGAAGGTTGACGCACAGATCGTGGTAGTGGAGGAAAATTATCAAGGGAGAATCGGTCTGGCAGTGGCTGCTGTTTATCACTCGGAGGCTGAAGGAACGTTGTATTTCCTGTACCATGTCCACATGGGGATAATTTGCGGTGAATGTCTAGGTACTGCTTTCGGCTAATGAATTCAGTATCGGTGGATTTATGTGGCCCACTGCATTTTGCACACTTGATGACCTCATTCGTTATGCGGTCGGATGTTTTGTGGTTTCCCGAGCAGATTGCACAGAAGCTATTTATGTGACAATGCATCGAGCCGTGGCCGTAAAGCTGGCAATTATGACATTGTGTGACCTTACCTGGATGATGGTTTTTGAAGTCCCAGTGAACGATAGTTTTGAACAATGTAGAGAAGTTACGTTTGAGTTCATTTAGTTTTATAGTACCGCGTTGGATGTAAACAATATACAGCTAGTGTTTATACAAGGCTTTTGTTGTTGAATTTATGGTGATGGTTTTAACATCTAAACACTTTATCCCGAGTGCAATTAGTTCATTCTTCACTATATCGTTGCTTATCGTCTAATCCGGATAGCACTACCTTTAATGGGTGATTTTCCTTTCGCGAGTGGGTAAAAAACTCACATATTTTTGTCCAAGCGAAATGTATTTAATTAAGTAGTTGTCTATTTTAATGTTACTGAAAATATTTCGCACTTTATCACTGGTTGATTTTAAAATCACAATTGGCGGAACGGTTTCTTTCGTCACTTCTGCACACTGATCGACGTTGGTCGATTTCATTTCAGGTGAGTCCTCCATTAGACTTTGAAGTGGTTGGAAAAAGTTAGTGTTTGAACACATATTGGATTTCTCTGGCACTTTATTATTCACTTTTGTAAGTTTATCGGGAGGAGTTTGGCCTCCAATACCGGGGTCGTAACGCAACCGTTTACGCTTAATTTTGTTTAACACACGTGCCAAGGGGCCATAACTTAACGGATTTAACACTTGTTCAAATTTTATGTATGAGGAAAACGAGGCAAAGAAAACAAGAAAACCAGATAATGGATTGTGATAATTGTTGTGACTATAACAGTAGAAGTAATTACTAAGAATAGCACGAGCAAGACTGTAAGACAAGTTGTCGGCTTGAAAGTCAGTCAGGTACTGATTTATTTTGTATAATTAAAAAATTTCACCTTGAGTCGGATTATAATTCTACCGCACTATCCGGTTGAGAATCACGAATGTCCGAGTACGGGCACACTGTCCGATGTCACGTTGATTACTTACGAACCATGCTCCTTTTTAGGTCTTGATGCACGAGAAATAACAAAAAAAAAATGTTTTTCAAATAAATAGAAAATAAAACAAAGCGTCTTGTGTAACACCGTTCTCATTTACTATCTGCAGTAACATTTTCAGTTCGTGTTTCATATAGTTAATGAATCATCCTTATTCTTTAAACATTAAAATTAATATGTTTAACTAAAGCACTATTCTATATTTGTATAAAAATTATTCTTGTCCCGAAAAATGGAAGGGAAGTAACTGAAACGATTGGCTAAGATGACATGATACGTGAACTTACAAAAGCACACCTTCCCGATTGCCCAAAGTAATATAATTATAAAATTTTGATTGTTGTTTCTAGGTGTGTGTTTTTTCGCATGTAGGAAAGTCTACAAGATCTTGCAACTGAAGACATACATATAATTTCCAGGACAACTTTAAACACAGCTTAATAGAAACGCCTAAGGACAAATGTAAACATAATCCTTTTCATGAAACTGATGTAGAATATTTGGTCTTTTGAAAAATAAGTTTGAACATATTTGGGAGCAAGGACGTACAATGAAATTTTACATCGCTAGAAAAAAATTAGTTTTTATCTTCCTTTTTACGCTCCTCCTCAGATTTCTGGTCCGAACTGCTACTTGCGTTTGCACTTTCTCGTTCAGCAGACATCTGTCGCGAGGTAAAATATAAATAAATTTAATTAAGACTTGATTAAGACAGAAAGTCAAACCTACCTTTTTATACGCGACCTCGAAGAGCTTCAGTGAGGATTGTTGCAATTGTGAAGTCGCCTTTTTCACTTCTTCAGGATCAGCCGTTTCCTTGTTAGCAAGGAGGGTCCTTACATTGGCGATTTCCTTCTTCAATTTCTCGCACTAAAACGACATCGAGAGAATTTAATTAGAAAGGGATATTAATATTTTTTGAGCATCAAAAGATATATAGTAGTGTAAACATTGAGGTAAGAAAGAGAAAAAGTGGAAGGAGAGAAGGAAGAGAGGAAGGAAAGAATGGAAGAGCGAAAAGGAATTTAAGGAAGGGGAGAAGAAAGACTGTGGCAAGAGAGAAAAGACCAAAACCAGATAAAGATAAAGGATAAACCATGTCGAAGAATCAGCCTGTTCTTAGTGCCAAACGTTTGACTGTGCTTGATTTTTTCTTCTATAAACGCGTAACGAACAATTTTAGTCGTGATCTTGGAGAGATCAGATCAGAGGGCGAAGGGTGGAAGAAAATTGCACAGGAGAAGGAACGATGACGTAGCCGAGTCAGTGAGGTTCTGAACTACCGGGTTCCTACAAGCCAATCAATATTAGTAGTATAAACAGGTAACATTTTACCGAGTTTGAAATTTTTATGTACATCGACACTCCCTCGTAGACGTTTTGGTGATGTAGACCTCTGGGATTATATAGCCTAGTGTAATGGCAAAATGTTTAACGGCTTCGAAGATATTGTTTACTGACACTCAAGTGTCGTCGCCTTATATATGACAAGATTAGAATCTAATGATCGACTATTGACAGAGAACATTTTAATCCTCTTTAACGATAACCTTTTCTGTGAGATCAATACCAAACATCTAGTGTGTTCGCTATTTTTATGACTATCAACACGTGACATTTTAGGTCAAAGTAGTCAAGTTGCAATAACTAAGTGTTTATCGGTTTCCACGATATTGTCACTGAGTTTTATGTAATTGTTTTTTGACGCGACATGCTCACCTAAACGGAAGAGGTCGTTTAGTTTTTTCTGGCTATTGACACTAGATTTTTTAGGCCTTTATTGGCCTAAGCCACCAATGACATCTGGTTTAAGGGTTTTCTGTTTAGGACAATCTAAACTGAACCACACGAATGTGAAATGTTCTACCTGATGCTGTTTCCTCGTCGTTGTATTATCCAGGCATTTAAGACCAATGTTCATCGATACCTACTTTCCCTGTCCACTTCCCCTCCATCCGCTCGCACAGTGCTCTGACATTTAAGGGTACTTTAAAATCCCCCTTTGTACGCGCGTTAGTGTAAAAAAAAACCCACAATTGCTGAGTATTGGTTTGTACCACATGAAATGTCCGATTTTCGCTCAATCGGAAATAAGAATTTCTCGACTGGATATCTGTGACAGAACGTTAAATTTTCTTTTTTTATAAAGTAAAGTGCTACGTGTTTGACGTGTGTACATTTTAGGGTTCGTTACAAGTCGGCAGTTCAAATTCGAACTCCCTTCCTTTATGAATTTAAAATGGGACATAATGCGTCATTGACAATGAAAAACATTAATGACGCATTTGAAGATGTAGCGGTAAACGAACACACTATTAGACGTTGGTTTGGAAAGTTCCGCTCGGGGGATTTCAGCCTGACGGTGGATGCGCACCCAACGAAATCGGTGTGGGAGATTGCACAGGCCATGGGAGTACCCCCAATGAGAATAAGTCGACACTTTCTCTCATAGGAAAGGTAAAGAAACTCGATAAGTGTACGCCATGAACTGACCGAGTCCCAAAAACTACGACGTCTGGAAATCTGGGCATCGCTTAGATTAAGAAACTAAACTAAACCCCTTTTGAACCGGATAGTCACCTGTGATGAAAAGTGGTTTCTGTATCATAACCGTAAAAGACCTGAGCAGTGGTTGGATGCAGGTTTAGTTTAGTGAGGGCAGAACCCTCATGTTTATGAGAACATGCGACGCCATTTGTACGGAGCCGCTGTCCTGTTCATTTATTTCATTTCCATGCCACGGCCCAGCCATCCTTATGATTATGTTAGCACGCTGAGCCAGATGACGCCGATTCCATGCATTTGAATACCACATCCCAGCCACAATTTATGACTGGGCAATAAAACAGATTTCATCATCATGCCGCTATCATCACCAGATCCCACCAACAGGATCTACATTTGTCCGCAACCAGGAAATTTCCATTAACAACAGCAAAATAAACTCTCAACAGCAGAAGGTGATGATTGAATTGCCGCCAACTCAAAAGGAACCACCATAAACATTAATATTTCTGTTTTCTTTGTACAGGAACTTGCGTTCCTTTTTTCTTTTGTTTCTGTGCATTCCAGTAATTTGTGTGTAACTTGAAAATGCCGATTGTCCTTCGGCATGGTTTTATTAATGCTATGTTGTAAGCAGGAATCCTTTAGTCGAGTTCATGTATGTATTAGTAAACAGGAATCCTGTAATCCTGTATCCAAGATTTTAGATGTAAGAGTATTAGTGTAAATATTTTTGTATAAATAGAATTCTAAGCAAAAAATAAAGTTAGAATGCAACCGACCACCCCGGCGTATTCTCAATTAATCTTGTTCTTACTTTCCAGGTTCTCTCTTTTTTCTTGATATCCTTTGAGATATTTAGTAGCCTTGCGCCCGAATACTCAGGATCTTTTTTAGATGTTTAGTGGCGTTGCGCCCGAGCATCGATCCAAAATTATCACACTAAGGGTGTTGCAACCAAGTGTACAGTAGGGCTTTAGAAGTTAGGTGAAAGAAGCCTGATACAAACACCTCATTTATTAGGCTTAATCCAAGCATAAATTATTATAATACCTTACAGACTAACTTAAAATCTAAAATAGTAATTCAAATATAATTAAAAAACATAAAAAGAAGGAAAAAGAGGAGTGGGCGGTAGGGGGGTGGGGGCTGGGGAAGAGCGAGTGTATGTGGGGGTGGCAAATGCGGCATTTGTGACACAACGACAGCGGCATGTGTACGGTCTAGTAGTTGGTCGGGGTTAGTGAACCGGAGGGGAAAGGGTGAAATTGTGGGTGCGGCTGGAAAGGTGTAGGGGGGAACTAGTTTGAGACCGGGAGAGGAGAGGTAGGACTGCAGGGTAGAGGGGTTATTTAAAGGAGGGCGCGGGTTTAAGACGCGTATCTTCTGAGACTTCGTTTGAGAGCGGGGGTGGAAAGGTTGAAATCGAAAGAGGTGGGGGAAGAGTTAGCCCGTCGTAGCATACGCGAGATGGGTTCGTTAGGGACATAAGAAAAGTGATGAGCGAGCAAGTAAAAAAGTCGAGGGTTTGTGTGAAATGTTATAGTGGAGGCAGGCTTGGGCACTTCATTGAGCCTGACAGAAGACGATGAACAACGATGATGTCGGCATGGATTCCGCGCTCTTCAAGTGTGTTGAGATTGATTTAAGGGAGCCGGCTTGTGTATGGTGGTAGAATCAGCGGATTTTCGCAGTTTAGTCCACAGAGGGCAAAGCCCAAAAAAAAAAAAACTACGTTGACGACGCTTCCGAGTGAAGGTGATTGTGTGACATTTGGCGATATTCAGTTCTAGGCAGTCATTTTGGCACCAAGTCGAAAAACTGTCAAGATCCGATTGGAGAAGTGAGGAATCTAGGGGAGAGCAGATTGTCTTGAAAATGTTGGTATCATCCGCGTAAAGCGAGATGAGGAGTGATTGATACTAAAGCCTGTGTCGTTAATGGTTAGGAAAAATAGGGGGAGGGGGGGGGGGGGGGGGGTGACTGCCCTGGGGGGCACCTGAGTTTGGAAAAAAAAAAGGATCGGAAAGGGTTGATCTAAATCGCACACGGTAGGTTCGATAATTGAGATCCACTTAATCAGCAGGGGTTCAAAACAGAGGGAAGATAACTTAAAGGAAATGAGGTTGTAGGAGATTTTGTCGAAGGCGTCGCTTAAGTCGGTATTAATTACATCGACTTCATCGCAGTTTTCTAGGGCAAGGGGTGTGTGGGATGTGAATTCAACAAGGTTGGTAGTTGGCCTGCCGGAGAGGAAGTCGTGTTGGTTGGGAGAGATGATGGGTGTGCAGCGAAAACATAACGCATCATATATGGTAGCAGGCCTTTGAACCGTTGTGCGAAAGTTTAGCAATGGGACGATAATTCAATATATCGTTTTCGGGCCCGTTTCATGTATGGGGGTTATGATAGAGGACTCCCAAATGCCAGGAAATAGACTTTGTGCAAGGGATAACCAAAACACACCCCAAGGCCGATCATCACCAAAAAAAAAAAGGAATTTTTAACAATTTGGTGGACATCGAAAGGACCAATCCACTTTTCATTTCTTCAACCAGGAGAAACGATAAACGGTATCAAATATTGTGAGAAAATCGACATATTGCATGCTAAATTGGATGAAAAGCAACCTACGTTGGCCAATAGGCACGGTCCGATTCTTTTGCTTGACCATGCTAGAACCCATACCTCACAAGTAACGGTGCAAAAACGGTTGCAGTTGGGATTTGAAATTCTTCCGCATCCACCGTACTCGCCTGACATTTCCCCAACGATCCTATCTTGATTGAATAAAAATTTACGAAAAAATAATATTGGCTTTTAAGTTGTTACAACCCAATACTTCTTTGGTCACTCGGCAAGAATTATTGGAGTTTGGTTGGGAATTGATGTTACATCCACCACATAGCCCTGACGTTGCTTCATCGTGCCAGAATATACACGCGAGTGATGTGCAGTGCGGGAAAGCCCTCTACTCATTCCATCACTTGTGTCTGTTTTCCTTTTTTCGCACCTCTGTTTGAGTCCCTCAGGCATAGATACTCTCGACTGATTTATAATCTTTGGAGAGTTTTTGATGTCTGAGTGGCATAATGTTCCTCGTGGAAGTGATGTGACCTGGATTTCGACACGGACCTAGTGGCGTACCTACTACAAGGGCATAACACCTGTAGTGGTTTCTTTCGCTTATCTATTGCTGGTCCCGACTTGCATCCTTTCCCGAGGCAGTATCGGTTTTCTGTGTAGGACCATTTCAATGGAGTGGGAATTTCGCGTTGATTTGTGTGACTTGAGATGCAATTTCTCTTGTGTCTGCCCACGTTTCTAACCAGAAACCAACTATCCTTGCATTTAGCGAAACTTACTTATTATTTGCATTTATTTATTTATTTATTAATATTTGCATTTATTTATTTTTTTATTAATATTTGCATTTATATTAAATGTCCGATTTTCGCTCAGCCGGAAACAAGAAGCTCTCGAGTGAACATCTGTGCCAGAACGTTAAATTTTCTTTTTATATAAAGTAAAGTGCTACGTGTGCTTGACGTGTGGGAATTTTAGGATTCGTTACAACTACAGTTTTATTTTCTATGAATTGTTTACCATGCTATCGGCAGTTCAAATTCGAACCCTCTTCCTTTATGAATTTAATGTAGAAGTAAACGAACACACTATATGACGTTGGTTTGGAAAGTTCCGTTCGGGAGAGTTCAGCCTCGAAAATGAACCACGTGAGAAGCTGGAAACCTTAGTTGACGATGATGTTTTAAGAGCAGCGGTGGATGCGGGCACAACGAAATCGGTGTGGAAGATTGCACAAACGATAGGAGTATCCCCAATGAGAATAAATCGACACCTTTCTCTCATAGGAAAGGTAAAGGAACTCGATAAGTGAGTACCCCACGAACTGAACGAGTCCCAAAAACTACGACGCCTAGAAATCTGGACATCGCTTCGAATAAGAAACCAAGCTGAACCGTTTTTGCACCGGATAGTCACCTGTGATGAAAAGCGTATTCTGGAAGATAACCGTAAAAGACCTGAGCAGTGATGGGATGCAGGTGAAAAGCCAAAACACACCCCCATCCGATCTTCGCCCAAAAAAGTTATGCTGACAATTTGCTGGACATCGAAAGGACCAATCCACTTTCATTTCTTCAACCAGGAGAAACGATAAACGCTATCAAATATTGTAAGCAAATCGGCATATTGCACGCCAAATTGGTTGAAAAGCAACCTATTGACCATAGACTCGGGCCGATCCTTTTGCATGACAATGCTAGACCCCATACCTCACAAGTAATGGTGCAAAATCTGTTGTAGTTGGGATTTGAAATTCTTCCGCATCCACCGTACTCTTCTGACATTTCCCCAACGGACTACCATTTTTTCCGCAATCTGGATTCGTTTTGCCGTCAGCAGGTATTCCTGAACCCAGCAGAGCTCATAAGATTTCATTGCCTCAAAAATTCAGCACTTCTACGAAAAAGGAATATTTGACCTTGTATCAGGTTGGAAGAATGTTATAGATGCCAATGGATCCTATTTTGATTGAATAAGGTTACGGATAAATAATATTGACTTTTAAATTTTTACTATAAAATCGGACATTTCATGTGGTACATCCCAATATTAATTGTTTCGAGCTTGTTGTCCAGTTTGAGGTCTTTTTGAATTTGGTATTCAGTCATTTTTTACGAAAAGCTGACTTAAGGTTGACACAGGGGCTGTTATTGAGACTAATAGTAGACATTTCTTCCAATCTAACCTAATTGTATGCCTATTTTAACGTCACACAAGGTAAAATGTTTGCAACAATAAAATCAATCATTTCACTACTTCTCTATTAGTATAGAGTATAGAGTAAAATCAATTAATTTAAGCCAAAGTTCACAATAAAAATGAATTCTCTTAGCAACTGTAAACTCACCTCTTCAGCGGGTAGTTGACTCTTGAATTCTTCCATTTTCGCTTCAGTATCGTGAACGATACTTTCACCTTGATTCACAACTTCAATCAACTCTCTCTTTCGCTTGTCACTTGCTGCCATCTCTTCAGCTTTCTTGATCATATTTTCGATTTCATCTTTGCTAAGACCGCCACTTGATTGGATCACTATCTGTTGCTCCTTTCCTGTACCTTTATCTCGTGCCGATACATGAACAATACCATTAGCATCAATATCGAATACAACTTCGATTTGTGGAACACCTCGTGGTGCAGGTGGAATGCCAACCAATGTGAATGAACCAAGTAATTTATTATCGCCGGCCATTTCTCTTTCACCTTGGTGTACCTTAATCTCTACTTGAGTTTGTCCATCGGCTGCCGTTGAAAATACTTGAGATTTTTTAGTAGGAATTGTTGTATTTCGTGTGATTAATCGTGTAAAAACACCACCCAATGTCTCAATACCCAATGACAGTGGTGTAACATCCAGTAACAAAACATCTGTTACATCTCCAGCTAAAACACCACCTTGTACGGCTGCACCAACAGCCACAGCTTCATCGGGATTAACTGCGCGTGATGGCTGACGTCCAAATATATCTTGTACTGTAGTTTGGACTTTTGGCATTCTAGTCATGCCACCGACTAGCAAAACTTCACCTATTTCTGCTTTGGTTACTTCCGCATCACTCAAAGCTTTTTGACATGGTTGAATTGTTCTCTTTATCAAATCACCCACCAGCGATTCCAATTTAGATCGAGACATCTTTAGATTCATATGTTGAGGACCAGCTGCCGACATAGTTAAGTAAGGCAGGTTGATATCTGTTTGTTGTGAGGATGACAATTCGATTTTGGCTTTCTCGGCTGCTTCTTTAAGACGTTGCATGGCAATGGAATCCTTTGTGATATCAATGCCAGTATCTTTTTTGAATTCAGCTACCAAGAAATTAACAATAGTATTATCGAAATCTTCACCGCCAAGTAACGTATCGCCATTTGTTGATTTCACTTCGAAAACACCTTTTTGTATTTCCAAGATTGAAATATCGAATGTTCCACCACCAAGATCGTAAACAGCGATGCTGTAATAAAAATGGTCAAGTGACATTAAGAGGAATCGAAATTGTAAGTGAATTAAGGATAGTAAAAGTATTTTTCAAAAGTTCGAACATGGAAGTTCCATACAAAAGTGAAAACCTTGACAAGATCGATTTTTTTTAGTAATACGCCCACATACTACCTTACCGACATTACTGATTAGTAAGAACAATAGCTCCTAATATAATTTAAGTGTTTCCACTTACATTTTATCTTCGGCCTTGTCCATGCCATAAGCCAAAGCGGCAGCAGTAGGTTCATTGATAACTCGCAGAACGTTTAAGCCTGCAATTTGACCGGCATCCTTGGTTGCCTGCCTCTGGGAGTCATTGAAATATGCTGGGACTGTGATGACGGCATTCTTAACTTTTGTATTCAAGTATGCCTCAGCTGTTTCTTTCATCTTCATTAAAACAAATGCTCCAATTTGTGATGGAGAATAAACCTTTCCGTCGGAACTCTGAACCCAAGCGTCTCCGTTTGTTGCCTTAACAACTTTATAAGATAGATTTTTTATATCTTTTTTTATTTCGGGATCTTCAAACCGGCGACCAATTAAGCGCTTTGTTGCATAGAATGTATTTGCTGAATTTGTAACAGCCTGCCGCTTAGCTGGCATTCCAACAAGACGTTCTCCGTCTTTAGTAAATGCAACGTGTGACGGTGTAGTTCTAGCACCTTCTAAATTTTCTATAACTTTCGCTTGTTTGCCTTCCATAACAGCTACACAGGAGTTAGTGGTGCCCAAATCGATACCAATAACTGCACCTTTGACTTCTTCAGATCTAAAAGTATAAAAAAAATATTTTTTAATAAATTGGCGTTCTATTTATTGTTATTTATTTATTGGTAGATAAATTACTATTCATTTGTTGTAAGAAAATTACACTTGAGTACTTAATTATAGAATAAGTAATCAAGTGTCCTAAAACATATGAGAAACCTATACAATCACGTTGTATGAAATTTACTGCTAAATATAACCATTGGCAATGTGTTGGAAATCTAATGTTCTACATTAGTGTACATCCGATGCGCACACCGGCGACAATGCAATTGGTTGAACTTGACGAACATCCACCATTTTACTTTTCGTCAAGTTGCAAAGGTTCCCTGATGATGTACGTGCACATCATCACTCTCCTTTATCAACTAGCCGCTTCAGGGCACGTCCATCCAAACCACGTAGTATCCTCCCTTCGTCTCTACTACTCTTCAAAAGGTTATGGGCCCAGGCATTCACCAGAGCACTGCGAAATAGTCACGTTTGGATAAACGCGTGGAAAACCTACAAACAACACAGGAAAGCTAAATTCTCGTCTATCAACAAAATGGCGCCATCCACAACGAGCATCGACCAACTGCGGAAGGATAATTTCGACACTTGGAAGCCGCAGATGGAGGCGATCCTAGTAAAGAATAACGCATGGGGCTATGTGACTGGAGAAATCGTGAAACCTGAATCGACGGAGGCGCGCACAGGCGTGGTCGAGCAGTGGAAAACAGGAGACAGGAAGGCTAAGGCAGACATCATACTAGCGATCGGACCATCCGAAGTCAAGATCATTAAAGGATGTGAAACTTCGCAGGAGTATGGGAGAAACTCATCTCCGTGTACCAGTCAAAAGGTCCGGCCAGGAAAGCCAGTCTACTGAAGAGACTGACGCTTCATCGAATGAGCGATCACGACAACGTGCGAACACACTTAAATTACTTCTTTGACACCGTCGATAAATTGAACGACGTGGAAATCGAAATCAACGACGATCTGCTATGCATCATGCTCCTGTATAGTCTCTACCAAGACGAGTTACCTTCACCGGAGCCGCTACAAATCAAGATAATCGAGGAAAGCGACGCCAGGCGCACCAACGAACGACATAAAGCCGAAGGCGCGATGGCCGCCAAACAACGCGACACGAGGACGGAGGATAAACGCCATGGACACAATCACCCCGGAAACCGACAAAAGCCTTCCTACAAATGCTACCATTGCGGAAAAGCCGGGCACAAGGTCGCCGAGTGGCGCTCTCTCAACAGAAAAGGACCGGAATTTTCTAAAGATCGAAAAAAGCAGAGAAAACATTAAAGCAAAATAAAGCTAACGCAACTGCAAAAGGGGAATAAGGTATGCTTGCTAAACAGAGCTCTATACGCACTTCGCCAAGCAGAACAACAGTGGCACATGAAGCTGAGCTGCGAGCTCAAACGCCTTGGCCTCAAGCAGTCCACTGCCGATCCTTGCATATTCTTTGAAGAAAAAGGAAAGGACATACTACTGGTCACCGTATACGTGGACGACACAGCAAAGATCGAAGAACTATCGAAGCAGCTTTCAAAAACATTTAACACAAAGGACCTCGGCGAAATAAAGCATTGTCTTGGAATCGAATTTCATCGAGACAAGGAAGAACTGCGGATGACTCAAACCAAATACATATCCTAAGTCCTAGACCGTTTCAACATGACCGACTCGAAGCCCGTGAGTACACCTCTGGACAGCGGCACTATACTACAGAAAGGGAAGGAAGAACCCGACAGTAACCTGCCGTTTCGAGAGTTAATTGGATCTCATATATAGCCTTTGCCGTGAGCAGATTGTGCCGATTCAACAGCTGTTTCGACGAGCATCACTAGAAAGCCGCCAAACGTGTCTTGGACTACCTGAAAGGCGAACATTGGGTTATCCTATAAAACGAGCGGGAAATGTCCATTTTGCTTTTCGTCAAGTTGCAAAGGTTTCCTGATGATGTACGTGCACATCATCACTCTCCTTTACTAACTAGCTGCTTCAGGGCACGTCCATCCAACCACGTGGTATCCTCCCTTCGTCTCTACTACTCTTCAACACAATGCTGATATTGTGTTAAAGGGCTTTCTCATTCAGAAAAAATGTCAAAAACGCCTCATTCAAATTTATGCCTGCGTCTAGTACCACAAATGGTCTAAATATTTTATTTTATTTACTGATAAGAAAGCCCAATAATATTTGAGCCCACGCAGGATCATATGTGTCTGAAATTAATTCCAATTGTACAGGGATGTGTATACGTTTGTGCCCAACTGTAATGGCAGCATCGTCAGTTGAACCCACGTTCGTACATCCCAAACTTTCAATCAACTCAGTCACTGTGGGGCTTGTTGCGTGCGGCTTCCGCCATCCCCATCATTTGTTTTGCTTTAAATATAATTTAATAATAGATGTTAAGGTGGTGAAAAAACACACGATCCACATGTTGAATGTACGAACGTACTCTTGTTTGATTGTGGATCGCGTGGAAGCTGAATCCCTTTTCGGAGTGGATGGAGATAGAGAGAGAGAAAGGTTTTTAGTGTACATGGCAGAAGGAAAAACAACAGAAAGTTTGTGCCGTTGAAAAAAACAATGATGTAGTGGTAAAAAGAACGAAGAAAGCGGTTGAGAAGGAAGAAAGAAAAGAAGTGCAACGTCCCATTCCTTGATTGATTAAAAATTGAAAAAATTTAGTTAAAGTTAAAAAGTTACTTTGTTTTGTTTTCTTAATGATGAATTAAAGAGTTAAAAGGGTAAAAAGTTAAAATTAAAGTTGTAAAGTTGCTTTGTTTGTCTTGAATTTCGGAATAAAACTTTGTAACGATTTTGATGAGAATTGTTTGGTGTTTTCCTGGAAGTACGTCTAAGTTCTGGTCCGGCAGTGCGGAAGATCTTGCAATGGAGTCTGGAGGGGAGAAATAAAGAAGCTTCCGACGCACACAACTCGTAGCACGGTGGAGCTGAAATAGTGACCTTATCCCCAGGCTTCCGACGCACACAACACGTAGCACGGTGGAGCTGAGATAGTGGAGCTGAAATAGTGACCTTATCCCCAGGTAACCCTTTTTACTTATTTAAATTTCTGTGGCGGAACGTTACAGGCTTACCATCCAATAATAGGTAAATGGTCTAGGTTGTATCGCCACCCCTAACTCAATGACGACGTACCTTCTGCCATTTACCCGCGATTTTACAATATAGTCGACAGAAATCCTTGACTACGTTCGGAAGTTTTGCAGATGGTCCAACGTAAGGTTGGGAAAAATGGCACGACGGGATAAAGAACTCCAAAGGTGAAATAGTGTCGCAAAGGCACCGAACATGAGTAAGCCAGTTTCGTGACAAGAAAATAAAACTGCTGACGAAGACACAACCGACACCCCCTCTTGAAATACAACTCTCTGAGTAATAAAATGGAATAGACCGGCTAAGCTGTAAGAAGAGGTATGGAAGAAATTAAATAGCCATCTAGTTACCAAGAGAAAAGATGATGGCTCCGCAGGTTTAGACCCTCAACAAACTCTCCATTTTTTTCACCGCTCTATACTGGGTTTGGAAAAACAAAGAAAAAAAACCAGGCTTCGATGTCTCGAAGATCGTGTCTTGGTTTTGATACTCTTTACCCTAGAATGGAATAAAGGGTCGAATTCTAATTAGAATCGTGTCTGTCAATGTGCCGCTATAGAGTTAACATCGTTATTGAGGAAACATAACGACCAATTTAACCTCCCAAAAAAGTCGTTCAGACCTTTCCATTTGGCTTTCTCGTTGAACCAACTGTTGTTTTGGGACTATCCTCATTAACGTTGCTGTTCGTTAGAGCAAATTTAGCTGACACGACACAGTGGTCTGAAGTGCTTATGAGCGATGAAACTTCAATTGTGAATTACACTGCTCCACGAAGCCCTCCCATTTCCCTCCCACATACGTACTACCTCTAATCGATATCTCCATACCTATCCACCTACAATACCATACATAATATATCCCCAAACCAACATTCAATCCAATGTTAGACAAAATTGAACCAAATGTTCAATTATCAATTCCCAAAATGCAAAGGCTAAAACAAATACGCGATAAATGAACCAAATGTTCGTTTATCATGCACACAGAATTCCTATAATCTAAACACCACAATGCATATCCTCATATGCATCCTATGTACAAGCAAACACGTGTTAAACGAACCAAATGTCCATTTGGTTTACATGCACACAATTTCTTTCAAGCTGTAAATAGATCAAAATTCCTACAAATCCTCATCTCCATATGCATTGCAACCAGAAGTTTATGTTCTAAAAATAGATTTTTCATTCCTTTCCCCAGTCCCCCTTACATATAAATCTCAACGAAGATTTGTATAAAAGGGCAATGGATTTTGGATTCGGGGATCAATCTCTAGGTTGGCGTCCGATGTGTGAGGACGCCAATCCATTAAAATACATATATCAAATAGATTAATAAATTCAAATATAATATTTAAATAGTTACAAATGTTGATTAATAGTTAAAAAATGGATTGGAAAAGTATTAATGTAAGTGCTTAAGCTTTTGGCAAACTTTTCTTAAGATTAAGTTTACAAAGCGTGTTTTTTTTATTACACTTCCCTCGGGAGAGGCGAAGTTTGGCGAAGTTTAGTGGGGCAACCACCCCATTTATTGGCTTAACTCAAGCAACATAATTACCTACATCTAAATTATATCTAAATTACAAACTAGAGGGCTTAAGAACCTATAGCGCCCCGAAATGCCATTAAATAACCGTTGTAGTTCTTCTTTGTTGCAGGTTGTAACGTTCGGAAACACTGTGGAATTCCACAGCTTTCCCACTCTGTAACGAAACGAGTTCTGATGCAGAGATGTTCGCGCCGTCGTGAGATGAACCACAAATTGGTGCGATCCATCAGATTGTCTTGTGGAGTGCATATCAACCGAATTGCGAGGAACGGTACCACGAATCTCCAAAACAAAACAGTACCAATGACATCTGTGACAGACAGTGGTCACATGCACCCCTTCGATGTGATAGTGACTAGTCCCGGCGTCAGCGGCGTGTGCCCGATCAGTCAGTCGTCTCTGTAAGCTCTCAAGTAGGTCGACGGTGTGTTTAGGAACAGATCTCCAAACGTGGGAATAATACAACAAATCTCCGAGGAACAGTCCACATAATAATATCTGTAAAACAGATAAGACCCTGCTTCGCGTCTTCGATCTGATGGCGACCCTAGTCCCTATGTCAACGCCTTGTTCTCGTTCAGGTGGATCGCCTGTCTATGTATGCTCTCAAGTAAAAGCAGAGCTCTAAACGTACGAACAGCGTTTGAGTGCGAGTCCAATTTCAGATTTGTTCGGAAGAAGATGTTAGACCAGGGTAAAATCTTTTTTGTTCTATAAGGATAAATCAATTTTTTAGAGGCGGACCTGTGCGATGTTCGATACGTGTCCATGCCACGAGAGATTACCACAGACCGGGGCCGGATCAAATTTATGCTTTCCTTAGATTTACGGATCTACCTATTTATCATTAGCTGTGGAACCGATGATCCACTTTTCTTTGTGAATGTTGTATATTGTGTCTTCGTTGCACTGAAGTCGACGAGATCGGCCTTTCCCCACTGCAAGACCTTATCCAAATCCCGATACAGAGAGTCGATCTGGTTACATCTCAGCTGGTGTGATATTTATGCACTAATCGGCCGATCAGTCGAAAGAGGTCCGCAAAACTGAATACTATGCTATCTGTCGACTCCAACAAATCATTTATGTGAAGCAAAAACAATGTGGGAGCTAAAAGAGAACCTTGAGGCACCCCTGAATTAACAGGATACAGATCCGAACACTCGCCGCCTACGACAACCAGTATCGATCGAGGAAGCTCTTCGTCCAGTCGCAAAGCTGCTGGGAAAGTCCATATGAACGAAGTTTGCTCAGCAATGCCCCGTGCATGACGCGATCAAAAGCCTTGGAGACATCCAACGCGACCGCGCCTGACTCGCCATGCACCCCAAACGCAGATGCCTATATATCGGTTATAAGAGTCATAAAGTTTCCCGTGGACCGTCTGACACGGAAACCGTATTGACGATCATTCAGAACTCCGTTGCACTCCAAATACTTAAATAACTCGGCATTGATGACCTTTTCCGGGGGTATGGGAGCGAACATACATGGCAAAGTCACTGATCACTTTCAAGCCGGGGAGGGCCAGGACGATCCTTATCCCTCTTCAATCCAAGTGGACACGCAGTCTCCACGTGACACCCCTGGATAGCTACTATGGCACCCGTGAACCAAAGCATGCAGCGACGTCCTGAGAACGATTGGCGCAAGGCCAATAACCTTGCCCGGAAAAACAAATTATTATGGAAAATTTAACAACCCTCAGATATGGACCGGATACACGACGACTACCACGGGAACGAAAATGGCTAAATGATTTGAGAATTTTTTCATGGAACGTCCGCTCACTATACAGAGCTCGAGCTGCACAGCATCTAGCTGATGCTCTGTCCGGATATAAGGCTGACCATTACAACAAATAAGATGGACGGGGAGTGGTGTTAATCAAAGAAACTGGTATGACATTTATTACAGCAGTCATGCAAAACACCATGTGCTCGGGGTAGGCTTTCTAGTCAGCTAAAAACGGAAGCATGCCATCATCGGCTTTAATGCAATAAACGAAAGGCCATGCACTCTTCGCCTGCGAGGCAAGTTTAAGAACATAAGCCTCATAAACACGGACCTACAGTGAAGTCCCCTGACGACGGAAAAGACGAATACTATGAGAACGTCGAACGGGCCCTCAATGCCTGCCCAAGATACGATGTGAAACTCGTTCTTGGTGATTTGAATGCGAAAATAGGTCGGGAGCCGGTTTTCAGGCACTACGCAGCTTCCCATAGTTTGCATGAGAACACTAATGACAATGGACTACGAGTCATCGAACTGGCAGCATCTAAAAACTTGGTCGGCGGGTGTACCAGGTTTCCGCGTCAAGATACCCACGAACCCACCCAAAAAAAGTGGGTAAAGTGGTAAAGTGGGGGGGTGGTAAAGTGGGGGGTGGTGAAGTGGGGGGGGGGGTGGTAAAGTGGGGGGTGGTGAAGTGGGGGGGGGGGTGGTAAAGTGGGTCGCCAGTATGTCGAACGACTTAAACATTGCGTAAAATCATGTGCCGCATTGAGCAATAGTACGTTTTGTAAAACCGAGTGCCAAATTGTACATCGAACAATTCATATGTTGAAACCCAGTGCCGAATTATATATCGAACAATTATTATGGTTTGCGGAACCTTGTGCTGAATTGACTTTCGCTTAATCGTTATTTATTATGAAACTGTGCATTGACTTGACTCTTGGATAACTTTTATAGTTTATGGATTAGTGCGCCTAATTGACTCCCGGCTAATTTAAAGGTTTCGATAGCGTTAAGTACTAGTGTGACTTAAGACAAAATCATCAACAAAGAAATAAAAATTGAATTACAAGCCACTGCGTTTTATTTCCTCTCATCCTTCCCGTGGGCGAACGTCGTCGGTTTTATTTACGCAGTAACGTGTTGGGGACACAGTGAAACCGCGTCCGTGCTGGCGCATACGTAGATCCCCCACAACACATTTGATCATGGGTTAAGACTCGCCCTCGAGTCGTAGGAGAGAAATGGAAGGAATGCCGTCATTAGTACTGTCAACTCCATCTTAGGCAGTGGTCGTAGAGATCGGAGCGACTGATTCAATGATGAGTGCAAACTAGCGGCTGAATGTTCCACACAGAGTAAAGAGTATCAAACCCAAAAGAAATATGTGGTGAGATTCCGGGTGCAGAGAAGCCATTAAGGCTAAAGAGTTGAGCTTCCGATTGTATAAATCAAACAATACGGAGGAAAACCGGAAAATATTTAAGAGAGCTAGAAATAACTGCAATGCGTATATTCAAAGCCCCAAGTTCTTGTATGACCAGAGAGTGAGACAAAAAATACTACACTCTCCCACCCACTGGCAGTAGAAGCTTCTGGGCATTCGTGAACAACATTCAAAACTCAGTCTCTCCATCCATTCCATCGCTTATAGTCGATGACAGACCAGTCATCGCTGCAATAAAGAAGGCAAATCTACTTGCTGCACATGTTGCAGTCAACTCAACGCTGCCTGATACCACATCAGTTCCACCTCAACTTGAGCATAAGCAGCACACCATGAGCCAGATTCACTTCCGAACGCGTACTGTTGCCTGGGAAATCAAAGAGCTAAACGCAAACAAATCCGCTGGTCCGGGTGGCATTCCCCCAATCCTCTTGAAGAGATGTACCTCTTCACTCGCTAAACCACTGGGGAAACTACTCCATTTGTCTTATTCTACTGGCCGTTTCCCAAATAGATGGAAGACAGCGAACATTCAGCCAATTCCCAAAAAGGGTGACAAATCATCCCTCTTTTCTTATCGACTCATAGCACTAACTTCTATTCTCTCCAAGGTAATGGAATCACTTATCAACCGTCAACTTTCGAAATATCTGGAATCAAATGACCTCCTCAATGACTGCCAATATGGCTTCCGTGGCAACAGGTCCACAGGAGTTCTGATGGCGTGTCTTACCGAAAAGTGGAGCCATTCCATCCACTACCTCGGTGTAAGCAAGGTAGTCGCATCGGATATTTCAAAAACCTTCGACAGTGTTTGGCATCCAGTCCTTTTGTCAAAATTGCATTCCTATGGAGTCGACAATTCCCTGATCCAATGGATAAGAGACTATCTTTCTGGCCGTTCAATTCAAGTGGTTCTTGATGGTGTCAAATCTGTCTCCCATCAAATTAATGCAGATGTTCCCCAGAGTTCGGTACTCGCACCCACTCTCTTCCTCATCTTTATAAATGATCTCTTGTCAATTACTCACAACCCAATTCACTCGTTTGCTGAAGATAGCACGTTGAGTTTCTCATACTCGTACGAACACTCCCGTCCAAACTCTTCGAACCTCACTACCAACCAGCAGGTTCTGTTTGGTACATTGAATTCCGGCCTCAACAAGATATATCAATGCGGATTATCTAACCGAGTAGAATTCAATGCCCTAAAAACCAGTGCTGCCTCTTGTCGTCAAAGGTGAGCCCCAAAGTAAATATACTGTCGATGAATGGCATTTGCATCGACGAAGCCAAGGAACTATCAACCCTCGGCACTCGAATTAATTCGACTCTTAACTGGAATGACCACATATTTGAAGCTGCGAAAAGTGCAGCCAAATGTATGGGATTCCTTAAGAGATGCAAAAGATACTTCACTCCATCCAACCTGGCCACTATTTACAAGGCGTATATTCGTCCAAAAATGGAGTTCAACTCCCATATTTGATCAGGCGCATCCAAAACTGCAATACACGTGCTCGACAGGATGCACAAACGAGCAGTGAAACTTATTGGGGACTCAGTCGTAAGGCGATCAGTTCCCTCGTTAGAACACAGGCGCAACGTATCATGCCTATCTCTTTTCTATAGGTATTACCACGGTCGTTGCTCAACTGAACTTGCTGAATGTGTTTCGCCCCTTCAGACATTTTCCCCCGATACCCGTCAATCTGTGAATGCGCATCAGTTCACGTTGAAAGTGGACTTTAGGCGCACAAATAAACATCATCATCATCATCGGCACTATAACCGAGGACCGGTCTTGGTCTTATATAGCAAGTCCTGAGGCTTGTTAAATTTTCCATAATGATTTGTTTTTTCCGGGCAAGGTCATTAGTCTTGCGCCAGAGGCTCCCCTACGGGGAATCGAACCCCGGTCTCCCGCGTGACAGGCGGGTATACTATACACGCACAAATAAACATAGTTAATCTTGAGTCGAACCACACGAAAGTGGAATGTTCTCCCTGATCATGTGTTTCCTGGTCGTTGTGATGTCCGGACATTCAAGACCAATATACATGGACACCTCCTTTCCTTATCCACTTCCTCTCCATCCGCTCGCACTGTGCTCTGACATTTAAGGGTACTTCAAAAACGCCTTTTGTGCGTGCGTTAGTGTAAAAAAAAGCAATTTGTTACCAATTGTTCAAAAAAGACATGCACCAATGTTGTTAGAGTCTGATGCAGTCAGTCAATGATAGAGGATCAGACAATAAAGTCAAAGTGGGGGAAAAAGTGTAAGATGTCTTTATTCCTGACCTTTCCCCGTATTCCTACAGTTGTTAAATTCAATGAACACTCTTTGTTGAATAAGGTGGAACAAAAATATTCCAGGAGCGGAGTACACGATTGTAACGCCCGCACAAACCACAAAAACAATCACACTCAATAGATAATTAGAAAGTAAGCTACGGATTAGACTAATTGGGATAGGAGACGATTCGTGGGAATCGATAAAAGATTTAGAGATCCACAACCACAAGAAATATGCAAAAACCTCAATTTGATGTGGGACAGCGTTAGGACGTTAATAAAATAAAATGATGGACGTATAAAATAGTAAAATTAACTCTTAGATGTAAGAATATAATAAATAAACCTGTTTTTATGCAAAGGTTTGATTGGTTCCCGTAATTCACACAACATATTGAATTTGTGGTTAGTGTGGGTTCTACACCAAAACTTAACAACCAGTGCATGGAAGTACATTTACATTGTCTATTTGGATATTACAATTATTGGCAACAAATTATTTAATCCTTTCATTTGATATTTCATATTTGGTATTAGTATCACAATAAAAAATACCACTACAACACATTTGAAGCGCCTGATAATAAACCCGAACTTCACTCAAGCTCCACTCTCCAATGCAATATGTCATCGTGGAACACCGGTTTGAATGATTCACTCTTTTATTGTAGTTTCCCTTTTACTCACCACGTGCTTCATCAGTGACGAACATGCATTCTAAAAGCTCACTTAAATGCAGAACGCATTTAAGAAGTACACTACGGATTCTTACACTTCCTGAAATTATGCAATTTTTCCATAGATTACAAAAGACGACGAAAACCAAACTCCACATTTCCTTCCGCATTCACACCGGCAAACCGACATAGCTGAGCACTGGTTCTAGTATGACGTAACATCAGCACATATCTCCAAAAATTTCAGCTTTTCCAAACAACTAAGAAAATCCCTGACAAAAAAATATTCAAACTTTACAATGCTCCACCAGAGCCATTCCTACTGCAACTAAATTGTAACATTGAGGTTACATAATTCCCCACATGGCGGAGCGCGGCTTTTGCGAATAAGTAAATTTTTTGAATATAAAGTTAATAAGCTTAAAGAGAGTAGAATTTAAAAAAAGGGTGGTTGTCCTTGAACTACGTACTTGTGTCGCACTTGTGAAAGAATCCCATTGTTTAATCCCGGCAGCTTCTAGAAGAAACAAATACAAATCCTGTTAATATTACAAAAGAAAAAACAATTCGATGTATTTAAAAAGCATTACATGTATCGATAAAGTGCAATGCGAAGTGTCACATGAAAATCAGTGGAATTGTGAAATTCTAAGCCGTACCTTCTCGAAAATACTAGAAAACAGCGGCTGGGGGCCTTTGGCGACGCCAAATTGCCGCCTCGAAGCATATTGCGCCAGTAATCTGGGTGCCTTCAGCATTTTGAATTTTATTTTCTACAATTTTTCTTTAATTCTGATCGAAATAATTTCGCGAACTTCAATAAATATTACGAAGTACACAATACAGCACTTTTATATCCCCACAGTATCTATTCAAGACTATTCGACGTCTGGAGACCGAATTCGATTGGCAGATTAGATCACTTGTGAATTGGGGAGTGCGTTTCAGTTCATCGTTTCCAATTGGGTGTGTTCAGAGAGCGACAACTGACAGCGAGGTGGAGTGTTGAATCGAGGTGAATAGTAACGCATCGAGTTTTACGTTTTACACCAGAGAAATTCTATCCAGTATTTTCTACTGGTATATCTATCAAAATAAAATAAACAGAGGACTATTAAAAACAAAATGTGAGAATGCGGTTTATCATATTAGGTTGACGGAAAGTATCCCATGTTGTTCTGCTTGCGGGATTTTAAAGTGTCATGACTTTAAAATGGTTATCTGGATTCTTTTCTTTTTTCCTTAACAAATTCCAGATTGGTTTTTTTTTACACAAATGCGCGCACAAAAGGAGTTTTTGGAACCCTCTTATATGTCAGAGCACAGCGTGAGCGGTTGATTATTAGCAGCAATTTTACTGAGACTAATGAGCCACTTTAAAAGTTATTGCAAAGCATCAAGTTACAGAAAAGATCCTGTGAGTAGGGCGTTAGAATATACTCACAGCTAGCCCGGCTTGTCGTAAGAGGCGACTAAAGGCCGAATATTGGGTGGGGCTCCAACAGCCCTGTCGCCTGGTGGAATACCACACCATCAAGCTATAGGCTCCGTGAAATGGTCGGGAGAAATCCCGAGCCATCTTTCGGAGCTTGGCTGATGGACCTGTGGCGGCTCCACTAACGCCGGCGCTCGCCTTTTTCCAGTTTACATGGAAGATCTCTTTTTGGGGGAGCCAGAGCATCTGAAAAGTTGGAGAAAACATTTAAAAAGCATTATGATAAACAACCGAATTTTAAGAGGTTCGTCATCGCCTAATAGGGCTCGCTCTCGAGGCTCTGCCCACGCTCGACCGGTAACGGCATTTTTTAATATCAGAGGCATCGGTTTCACCAATACGAATGTAAACGCCGTCCACCAATATTTGCAAGCACGAAACCTGATACCCTTGCCCTAATTGAGACCCAGGTCGATTCGTCAACCGATTCGACATATTTTCGTTGCTCATTCCGTTTTTGGGGCGGAGTCCGAACTGGCTTGCCAGAGGATGGGGGCGTTGGAACCCAATAACATGAACATCATATGGTTGAGAGTCGTACTGAGGAACTCTGATAAATTTCTTTGTTGTCTTTACCGCTCCCCGAATGACGATTTTTGCACTCCATATTAAAACTAACGCCAAACTAATACCTTCTCACAAAAATGCGCGCAATTTACTTCTAAAGTAAAGTAAGACTGACAGCTAACAAATGTCAAAAGGAAAAAAAATATGTCATTGACAGAAACCATTAAAAAATATGACCAAAGACATCTATGTGTGAAATCGAGAATTAGTTAGTTGCCAACCTGATACTTGAGTTTCTTTCCACTTGACCTGCTTTTATCCCTGCAATAAAGATCACCCAGCAAACCATAGAACCGATAGAATGCCGTTTAGCCTTGTGAGTAGGGCGTTAAAATATACTCACAGCTAGGCTGGTTTGTTGTAAGAGGCGACTAAAGTCCGACTGGTAGGTGGGGTCTCAAGGCCCTGTCACCTGATAAAATACCACCCCATCGAGTTACAGGCTCCGTGAAATGGTCGGGAGATATCCCAGGCCATCTTACGGAGTTGGCTGATGAACCGATTCGAGGAAAGGTTGATTAGGTGGTAAGTCGGTCCCAGGGTGACATTTTTCGAACATCTTTCACGTACCATCGACTGGATACAGATCAACCACCCAGCTTCTGAAAATGTTGTCTTTGGCGATTTTAATGTGCACAATTCCGGCGGGTTGTTACATTCTAACAGAACCGACAAGGCTGGAAGGCTGGCGGAAATGTTCACTGTTAGCCACAACTTGACTCAACTCGTGGAGGAACCAACGCGAGTGCCGGATAACCGAGGCGATTATGCAAACACCCTGGATCTGTTTTTGACATCCGAACCGAGTATTTATACCGTAGAAGTTTCTGCGCCACTGGGAAACTCAGATCACTGCTTGGTATCTGTCGCGTATCTGGAGTGCAACGGACTTCTGACTGACCGTCAATACAGGTATTCCCCGACTTACGACCGAGATAGGTTCCTGGTCATCGGTCGTAAGTTGATTAAGTCGTAAGTCGAATTTCATATAAAAAAAATTCCGACTTAGCTAATGTAATGTATTATTTGTACTGAAATATGTGTGTGAAACGAATTTTTTTACTTTGTTTTTTTTTTTTAATTTTTCAAATATATGTTAGGGATTCCCCGCAACTACATATTTGTCTTCTTTAAGTATTTTCTATGAAAAAAAATGGAAAAAAAATGGTCGTAAGTGCGAATAGTCGTAAGTCGAACGGTCGTAAATCGGGAAATACCTGTATGGTTTGAGTGGCAGGCGGTCCATGGGAGACGTTCATATTCCCAGCAGCTTTGCAACCGGACGAAGAGCTTCCTCGAAAATCGATCGATCCGGGTGGTTGTGGACGGCGAGTGTTCGGTTCTGTATCCTGTTAATTCGGGGGTGCCCCAAGGTTCTATTTTGGCTCCAACATTGTTTTTGCTTCACATAAATGATTTTTTGGAGACAACGGATAGCAAAGTGTTCAGTTTTGCGGATGATAGTACGCTTGTTTCCTCCTTTTCGATGTCGCACCAGCTGAGATGTAGACAGATTGACTCTCTGAATCAGGATATAGATAAGGTCTTGCAGTGGGGAAAGGGCAATCTCGTCCACTTCAATGCAGCGAAGACACAATTTACAACATTCACAAAGAAAAGTGGATCATCGGTTCCACAGCTGATGATGAATGGTCGGGCCCTCGAATCTGGCGAAAACTTGAAATTGATCGGGGTCACGGTCTGTGGGAATGTATCATGGCATAAACACGTGTCAACCATCGCAAGGTCAGCCTCTGGAAAACTGAACTATCATTTTAGAGCCAAGTAATACTTTACTCCGGCCCAACTTTTTCTCCTGTATAAATCCCAAATTAGACCCGTGCTCGAATATTGCTCTCATGTTTGGAGCTCGGCTCCTAAACATACCCTCGACCTACTTGAGAGCATACAGAGACGAGCGATCCGCCTAATCGGGGACTCGGCGCCGACGTCGGGGTTACAGCCGCTAACACATCGTAGGTACGTAGCCGACCTCTGTCTGTTTTACAGATATTATCACGGATACTGTTCTTCGGAGATTCGTGGTATTGTTCCACGCAATTAGGTTTATATGCGCTCCACAAGACAATCCGACAGATCGCACCAGTTTCGGTTCATCTCCCGAAGGCACGGATATCCCTGCATCAGAATTCGTTCCGGTACAGAGCGGGGAAGCTATGGAACTCCCCCCAGGCGTGAGTGTCCCCGGAGCGTTATAACCTGCAGCTGTTCAAGAGTAACTGCAGCCGGTTTTTGGCGACACATCGGGGCCTCCACTTGGCGCCATAGGTTCGCCTCTCCAGAAAGAAGTGTAATAAAATGTAATAAAAAATTAAAAAATTGTACACATAACTTATCGCTAGACCTTACACTGTAACCCCATCATCAATATAAACCCATTTTGGCGGATTTAGTACAATAGGACGATAATGGATGGATTTCCGGTTCCTTGTCTTCTTCTTGTTCGAGCAGCCACGGCGGTTGGACGTAAGAAGGAATTAAAATTGTGAATGCCGATAATTTAAATAAAAATATAATTCTTAAAACATCAGGTGTGGGGTTTACCACAAAATAAGTAATAAAATTTCAGCGGATCAAACATAATCGGATTAATCACCGATCAAAATGAAGCCCGATAGACCCAGGGAGGACGAAATGACGGAAGCCCTGCACGAGGTAGGGATAGATGTCCCGACCACAGCCACGATTGGGCGGATTCGGACAATATACAAGGAAGCGTTTGGTCATTCTGAGCTTGAAAATACAGGCGAAGAAACTTCCGAAACTTCGGGTGTGTTCACAACTTCTGGCGGAGTACTCTCTACTGACGGAGCGTCCACGTCGGGTGGAGCCCCTACTTCTGGCAAAGCGCTCGCTTCCGACGGTGCACCGACTTCTGACCTAGCTGCTCAATAGCTGGCTGGCGGACGATCAACTTCTGGGACCATTTCTGATAATGCTGAGGAGCGAGAACTCGCTCGACTGGAGAGAAGGAAACGCATTGGGGAACTGCAGAGGGAGCTGCAGGATATGGAGCCAGTTCCAATGACTACAAAAAATGTGATCCTATGCGATTCCGCGATAGTATAGTGGTTAGTATACCCGTCTGTCACTCGGGAGATCGGGGGAGCCTCTGGCGCAAGACTAATGACCTCTGGCGCATGACTAATGACAAGCCTCAGGACTTGCTAAATAAGGCCAAGACATGTTCCCGGTTGTAGTGCTGATGATGATGATGCTGCAGCATTCTTACGTTCAGTCGCAAGTTTCCACTCATCATCAAACCAGCCGCTCCGATCTCTACGACTACTAAGATGGAATTGGCACTACTAATGACAGTGTTCTTAAGGCGTGTCCATTTCTCTTCTGCGTCCGGTATTCTGGGCCCAGGACTTACTTTCCTTTCATTGAGCTCTTCGAGGGCAAGCCTTAACGCATGATCACAGATGTTACCGGTGTCCTCAATGCGTAAGGCAGCTGTGTTGATCCGCGGATGCAATACGTCTCCGTCACGCAATCCGTGTTTGGAAAACTATACCAACAAGATAGTGATCCGAGTCGAAGTTGGCACCTCGGTAGGTTCGTACCGTCATAACGCTCGACGAGTGGCGGCGATCTATCAACACGTGTTCAATTTGGTTGCGAGTGGCTCCATCAGGTGATACCCTAGTGGCTTTGAGGATATCTTTACGCGGAAACCTGGTACTCGCAACGATCAAGTTTTTTGATGTTGCCAGTTCGATGACTCGTACTCCATTGTCATTAGTGTTCTCATGCAAACTATGGGAACCTGCTTAGTGCCTGAAAACCGGCTCCCGACCTATTTTGGCATTCAAATCGCCAAGAACGATTTTCACATCGTTACCACTGCGGAGGAAATCCTGACAGCGATCGCTATAGAGTTCCCTGCGCTGAACGCGATCCCAAAGGAAGCGGTAAAGAGTTTAAAAAGGAAACCAGATGGCCCGCAAGCAGCGAAGATCCGCTTACCTAGAGAAAGGGCTAGCATGTTGCTGGCTAGAGGTTTCCTACGTGTTGGATGGGTGAGATGCAGATTTCGAGAATACATCGTACCCACATGATGTTTCAGATGTTGGCAATACGGTCATGTGGTGAAATCCAGCAAATCCAAAGAAGATCGTTTGAAAATGTGATAAACAAGGCCACAAAGCAATGATCTGTAGAGCACAACCCTAAAGCATGCTCTGCGAATCAGGATGCGAAGGCGGTAACCACCACTCAAAAGGGAGTTACAAATACTGAGTATTTAAAAATGCGATGTCCAATCTCCTGAATAAAAATGAACAGGTTTAAGTGCATAAATTAACTTAAACCATTGTGGAGCCGCACAAGATCTCCTTTTCCAAACGGTTAAGGAATATGGTGCCGACGTGGTACTCATCAATGAGCAGTAGGGGATGTCTGACACTGGGAAGCACAAGGACCAACAGTAGAGACCAAGCACTACTCGAAGCCTTGCAGTCCTAAATTTGGTGTTACTTAATGATGGTGTTGATGACACCTTCATAAATGAGAGAGGCGGATCCCTAATCGACATCACATTTGCCAGTTCCATGTTGGCAAGAAGTATGGAGTGGCGAGTTTTGGACACCTACACACATAGTGACCACCAAGCCGTGATCTACGAAATATTGCCGCACAGGGGATTTGTAGCGATTCTAACAGATACACACAATTCACAAGCAAGCAAAAATAGTGAAGAACACCGAACGAAAAAAAATCGAATAAGAAAAATACATCAGAACCGTATACCAAGCGATAAAATAAAAATTATTCACACCAGTGGAATATACTCGAGTTTGGAAATAAAATTCTAAACTCGGTCAGTAGCCTGGTGTGTAACGCTTAAGGTAAAATTTTTTTCGTGATTCGAGCTGTCATAGCGTCAGTTCGAATCACACGATTTTCTTCACTATTATTTCAAACGCTATAGATTCATCACTGGCAATTGGCGAAGAAAGCCCAGAAAAATGGGTGGAAAGAAAAGGACCTCGATGCGGAACTGTTCGATTATATACTGGAAGACCAAATCGAACAGTTTGACGCAGAGGCTGCTGCGAACAGGCAGGCTGGAAAAGTCATGAAATGGCTAACTACCGCATGTGAGGCTTCTATCTCACGACAAAGAAAACCAGCAGGGGCAGTCAAAACAGTATATTGGTGGAACTCAGAAATCGCCAATGTGCGATCGGAGTGCAACAGGTTACGACGCTTACAACAAAGAGCAAGAAACCGTAACACCTACCCACAGTTGCATGCGGAATTCGTCAACAAATGGAACGAGTTGAGGATTGTAATTCGCAAAATTAAATATGACGCGTACTGCTCTCTAAGGTGTGAATTAAATAACAACCCATAGGGCAGCGCCTACAGGAAAGTCATGAAAAGACTACATAACAACAGTAGTCAAATGCAAAAAAGTAAAACTGACATGACTAGAATCGCTGCTGTCTTCTTCCCGCAGTGTGATGAGGTGTTGAGAGTGCAAGAGGAGTGGAGTATCACTAAAGGAGAGATACCTCCCGTGACCACTGAAGAGGTGCTCTTGACTGCAAGGGTTGTCAAAAAAAAAAAAAAACAAGACCCCGGCTCTGTATGGTATCCCTAACGCTGTAGTGAAGACTGCTTTAAGAAAAAGCCGGAAGTCTTCAGCAGTCTCTTCACAACCTGCCTTCAAATAGGACAATTTCCTAATGACGATGGAAAAAATAGTGGCTTGCGCTTATACCAAAAGGAGTCAAGAATCCAGAAGCGCCGTCGTCTTATCGCCCATTGTGCATGTTGGACACAACAGGAAAACTGCTTGAGCGAGTAATTGCCACTCCCCTGCAACAATTCACAGAGGGGACATCGTAGTCCATTGTCATTAGTGTTCTATGTAAACTATGAGAACCTGCGTATTGCCTGAAAACCGGCTCCCGACATATTTTCGCATTCAAATCACCAAGAAAAATTTTCACATCGTATCTTGGGCAGGGCTTGAGAGCTCGTTTGACATTCTCGTAGAATTCTTCTTTTTCGTCGTCTGTAGGTCCGTGAACGTTTATGAGGCTTATGTTCTTAAACTTGCTTGCGAAGAATGCATAGTCTTTCGTCTATTCCATTAAAGCTGATAATGGCAAGCTTCAATTTTTGGCTGACTAGAAAGCCTACCCCCAGCACATGGTGTTTTGCATGCCAGCTGTAATAAATGTCATAATCGTTTCTTTGAATTACACCAGTCCCCGACCATCTTTTTTCTTGTAATGCTGTTATGTCAGCCCTATATTTGGTCAGGGCATCGGCCACCCACTGTGCAGCTTGAGCTCTGTATAGTGAGCGTACGTTCCATGAAAATATTCTCGAATCGTTTAGCCTTTTAAGTTTCCGTGGTTGTCATGGCGACTCAAACTCAACCTAACACTTAAGGATTAGGACCTGTACGAAATCGTAACAGGAGACAAGCTTAGACCGGCAGGCGCTACGTCACTTGAAACCATCTCAGCTTGGTTCAAGAAGGATGTCGAAGCTCAAACGCTGATAGGCCCAAATGTAAGCAGCAAGATCGCGAACAAAATTGCCAACTGCAAGACTGTCAAAGATATGACAGACAAATTAACTAGTCTATATGGCATCAAGACTGACGTAACTCTGGAATTGTCCCGAATCAAATTCTTCACCTTCAATTACGATGATAGCATGTCAGCAGTGGAAAACTGTCTGGAGATCCTGGATCTAGCTGAAGAAGTGTCAACCGAAAATGATCCTATGAGAGAAAGTTGGATCATGACAAGGATCATGAGTGTGCTACCGCCAAAACTAGCGCACTTCAGGACTTCTTGGGATAATGTGACCGGAGCAACCAGGAGTGTGGAAACCCTCATCGAAGTCTGAGACTTGAGGACGACCGACTGAAGGAGACGACAAACTCAAAGGGAAACGCCAACAATGCCCTCCTGGCAAGACGTGAGAAGCCAAGGCAGTCGTCGAAGGGTAACCAGGACAAGACAACGCTCGTATGCTACAAGCGTTTTTTTTTTTTTACCTATAGCGTCGAGTGGGCGCCCCGAAATGCCATCAAATAACAGTTGCAGTTCTTTTTGAACAGTTGCAGGTTGAAACGCTCCGGGAACACTCGCGTGGGAAGGCAGTTCCACAGCTTCCCCGCTCTGTAACGGAACGAGTTCTGATACAGGGATGTTCGCGCCGTCTGGAGATGAACCACAAACGGGTGCGATCCGTCGGATTGTCTTGTGGAGCGCATATAAACCGAATTGCGTGGAACAATGCCAAGAATCTCCGAAGAACAGCACCCGTGATAATATTTGTAAAACAGACAGAGGTCGGCTACGCGCCTTCGATGTGATAGCGACTGTAGTCCCGACGTCAGCACCGAGTCCCCGATCAGGCGGATCGCTCGTCTTTGTACGCTCTCAAGTAGGTCGAGGGTATGTTTAGGAGCCGAGATCCAAACATGAGAGCAATATTCGAGCGCGGGTCTAATTTGAGATTTATATAGGAGAAGAAGTTGTGGAGGAAAAGGTCACATGATCAAGCAGTGCACAGGCAAACCGTACGAGAAGTACATTGCCTGCTGCAAGAAGAACTACTCTTGCAACATATGCAAACAGAAAGGACACTTCGCCAAAGAATGCACTTCCAAGGAAGAGTCAAGCAAGTCTATAAGCGGAAAGCCACCAAGGGCGTTCCCGACCACAGCCTTTTCAACGGTGGACAGCGACATCTCGAAGGACAGGGCAACTTCATGGTATCAAGACTGCGGAGCCAGTCAACACATGACGTCTCATCGAGAGTGGTTTGCACAGCTGGTCGAGCTGGACGAACCAATCTCAATAGTGATCGGAGACTCAACCAGGTTGGATGGCGTTGCAGTCGGGAACATCAAGATGGAGGCTTTTGACGGTCGGAAATGGTATCCAGTGGTACTTGAGGACGTTATTTACGTTCCAAAACTTAACTTCAATCTCTTCTCAGTAAGTCAGATGCTGGACAAGGACACTTTCAGAAGGCAAATGGAAAACAGTCAACGTTTTACAGTCACGATGGCAGGAAAGTTGTGGCAATTGGGTTGAGAGAGAAATGAGGACAATTGTCAAGGCAGTCAGGACAGTGATACACACCGAGAACTTGGATGAAAGACTGTGGCCAGAAGCAATGAACCACGTGATTTTCACCATCAACCAGACCGGAACCAGCAATGGGCCAGGGAAAAGCCCAGCGGAATTCTGGTTCGGAAGAAAAATAAAGATTGAAAAGCTGCGACCCTTTGGATGTGAATGTTATGTACTGATACAAGGACAGAAGAGAGGCAAAATTGACAAAAAGTCAGAAGAAGGAATCTTGGTTGGGTATGATATTGATTCACTTTGCTACAGGGTTTATCTGAAAGATGGGAAAGACATCATCAGCTCCGACAACCCAATCTTCGACGAGGAGAAAATGATACTGAGACAAGGCACTGAACCTCAGTCACGAACACCCGAGGACAAAACTGAAAAGAAAGATGAAAGTAACAGCCAGACAGAATATGAACACACAAAAGAGACCGACGAAAGTACCGAAGAGCCAAGCGACAACGAATAAGAGACAACGCCGCCAGCATAGCAGCCAGAAGGAAGAACCTTGCGAGATCGTCGCAACCTGCAACCACCGCCAAGGTACAGGGACTACGTTGCCAACATGTCCGACCGAGGCAACAGCACAAGAGCAGCCATGATCGGTGAAACAGCAGATATCCCAGTGAGCGAAGCACTCAAGGATGAGAAGTAGAGACGAGCGATGCAGGAGGAGTACGATTCTCTCATGGAGATGAAAACCTGGAAGCTGGTGGACTGCCCCGAAGGAGTGAAGCCGATCACTTGTTGTTGGGTACTTCGAGAGAAGGCAGACGGGAGACTCAAGGCCAGACTCGTGGCGAAGGGATTTGAACAGAAAGAGGGAGTGGATTATGCAGAAACCTTCAGTCCAGTAGCCCGCCATGCATCCATTCGCCCGCTTCTAAGCCACGCCGCGTCAGAGAAAATGAAGTTGGTGTCATTCGGTGTCAAAACGACGTTCCTGTACGGGAACCTGGAACGGAATGTCTACATGAGCCAGCCTGAAGGGTTCGACGACGGATCAAGGAAAATCTGCAAGTTGGACAAGAGTCTCTGCGGGCTCAAACAAGCTCCAAGGATGTAGAACGAGCGGGTCGCCGCACACCTTGAAAGGAAGATAGGCCTGACAAGTACAGACGACGACTCGTGTATCTACTACAACAAGGACAGGAGCATTATGCTCTCACTCTTCGTGGATGATGGATTGGTAGCTGGAAAAGATGAAGACCACATATACAAGCTTTTGGATGAGATAAGCAAGGAATTTGAGATCACATACAGCAAGAAAGTACAGGACAAGTTGACATACCTGGGCATGGAGATCAAGATTGATCAAGAAGGTATTTTCGTGAACCAGCCCAGCTACACAAAGAAAATACTGAAGAAGATGAAACTGGAACAATGCAACTCAGCGTCCACACCAATTGAGCAAGGGATGATTACCAAGAAAACAGACTTCAAGAACGATGAGTCACTTCCGGCGAACAACAACTATCGGGAGGCGATAGGAAGCGTATTGTACCTAGCTACAATCACCAGGCCAGACATCAGCTTCGCCGTGAACTACCTGAGTCGATTTTGCAACAAGCCAATGAGGAGCCATCAGGCGACGGTGAAACGTGTATTCCAGTACCTGAGAGGGGGAACCACAGCCGGAATTCACTTTGGAGGAGACCAGTGTTTCGCCAGATGGGAACCGCAACTCCGATAGTTGCAGATGGTTCGCCAACTGGGAAAAGCCAATCCATAGTCTGCGTCGAGCTCCTCCTCGGCGAGAACAGCAAATTCACAAATTGCCGCGTTGGGCATAAATAGTACAAAACTACTGCCGCACTGGGCAGAAATAAAATTCATATTTAACACACAAATTTAACTTTTTAATTCACGAATTTAAAATCACAGTGTCAAACAACAGGTGCTGAAAGCACCGTATAAAAACAACTTAATTCTCGAACGTTAAACAGAAAAGTAAAAACTGTATATAACAATCAAAGTTAAAATCTTCTTCCTTCTAAGAATCAAGTTTTAAGAACACATACTGGGTCTAAAAAACAGTAAAAACGGCCAAAAAACCTGTTCGTGAACTGTCACCGGTTCACTCTCCTCCATTCAGCATTCAACAGCGGGGCCCGTTATCAGTCCGCTGCATCTTGGTATTTAAATCAATTGGCAGCGTTCAATGCCAATATTGTTTGCTGCAACCGCAAATTGGATTTTCTGCAGCATAAATCCACGGGCTTAATGCTGTGACGAAAGTGTAGAACAGTTCCGATTCATTTGAGGCTGCATTGATTTCAATATTTGTTGCTAGTGCAGCAACACCAGATACTCATGGCTCACACCGACTCAGACTATGGAGGAGACTCGGAGACAGGACAGTCGACAGGCGGAGTGTTAGTGATGAAGGGAGGCCCAGTGATCTGGCACTCACAAAAACAGCGTCTGGTAGCGACCTCAACTGCAGAAGCTGAGTACCGAGCAGCACTGTCAGTAATCGACGATGTGTGCTGGATCAAGCGAATCGCGCTGGAGCTGGGTATCCTGAAAACCGACCAGGCAATCACGTCGACAACATGTCAGCCATACACATGCTGCAGAATACGCACGAGGTAGAGACAAGCAAGGGAAAGAAGCATATTGAGATACCACGAAAGTACATCCAGCAACACGTCGACAAGACGGTGACACTGCGACACGTCGAGAGCAGCAGGCAGATTGCAGACATTCTGACCAAGCCACTCAACGGGAGAGTCTTTGAGACGCTCCGCCGTAAATTGATCAAGGAGGAGTGTTGAGAATTGACCAATTGGCAGCTGGTCTTACCCAACACAACCGTCAGCCTGTGCGAACTTCACACAATTCTGTTTGTTCTTAGACTTGAAGTTAGCACTGATCCTATCTTCCAATCAACTGCCAGATTCAAACGACTGAAGATCGAATGGAAAAAGGAAAACGTGCCTCGAAATATAATCTGCATTTTTACAACTATTCCTTATCCATCAGCAAATCGCTTAACAACCAATTCACTTATCTAATACAGTGCTATTTAACAGTGTGGAAGAATTCCCGTCTTTTTTTCTTTTACAATAAATTAACAATATCAATCACTGCTAACTCTGTACTTTTATTCATTGAAGACCAACGAGCCCGAGTCACCTATCGACAACATTAACCAAAAACCTAATGTTAAAACTACTATGTTCAAAAATTAGTAACCATCAGTGTTGTCGTCATACACACTTGCGGCAATTTTTTTAACTTTCAAGTTACAAACAAACGACCCAATTTCATCGACCGGAACGATCGGAATCAATCGTTCTCATTAATTGCTTTCATTTTAGTACTAGAAATGTGGCTGTCAAAAATCAGCTGTCAGCTGGAACTGTACTAAAGTCTTAAGGTTTTGAAGTCGTTGTTACGAATAAGAATACAGGGTAATTCATGGAGGTTATAAACTTAGGAATTCCAATTCGAATGAGTTAAAAACGTAAATTCTTTTGAAATACGTAAAATTTTAATTATACATCTTAAACAAGCCGCAATATGGGGGATGAGAGTGACTTAAATCGAGAATTTGAAGATGATTATTACGGCTTCTTAAATCTTCCAAGAGATGTAAGTTAAATAACACACGTTCTATTTGAATGTAATTAAATTTATAATTGTTGTTTATGAATAGGCAACTAATGAACAGATAAAAGAGTCGTATAGGAAACTTAGTAAAATATATCATCCTGATAAGCATACGGATCGGGAGAGAAAACAAAAGGCCGATATACTATTTAACCGAACCAAAGATGCTTACGAAGTACTCTCAGATCCCCATAAGCGTGCTATTTACGATAGTGTAGGGATTAAAGGCCTAAAAACTGATGGCTGGGAACTAGTACATCGGGCAAAGACACCAGCTGAAATTAGGGAAGAGTATGAAAATCTAGCCAGAGCTCAGGAGGAGAAGAAACTTCTACAACGCACAAATCCTCGTGGCACAATTGTTGTTAATGTCAATGCAACGGAAATATTTGCGCCATACGATGAAGATGAGTATGTCCATCAAATTATTTTCGATTCAATCTTATCAATTTCAATAGTGAATTGGTTTTTCAAGGCCGCCCAAAGTTGAAGTTTCCTCAATGGTAATATCCCAGTCGATTGAGGCACCAATAACGTTGAAAGATACTCTCATCCTCTCTGGAACCTTACACTCGTCCAATGGAACCGGAAGTGGTAACTTTTTGGTATCAGGTCGGAGACTTATTAATAAAGGGTGGCTTGAACTTGATATCGGTGCTGGCAATGGTCCATTAGTCGGAGTAAAAGGTTTGTTAATAGATTAGTTTTCAATAGAATCTCGTAATTGTAAACTTTAAAAAGGATCGAGGAATCTTACAAAGCGAATATTCTGCAATGGTGGATCAACATTCAACTTCCGCGACGATAGTGTTATTTCGACAATTTTTGGAACTTTGGGCGTTCAGTTAAATAAGTCCACCATTGGTTATTTAACATATAACTTCAGTCCGCAATCGTCGATGTCCACAGTGGTAGAGGGACGGAATGAGAAACATGTTTGGAGCACGTCATTAACAATAGGGGTACCACATTGCTACCTTTCGGCATCATATACTCGGAAACTCGTCGAGTATGAGACCAAGCTAAAGGTTGCGGTTAGGTAATATAATTTGCAATAGCCGAAGCAAAGAATACCGATTGCATGTGTGTATTTCTGTAGGGTTGGAACTTTTGGATTTCTAACGGAATGTGGTGCTGAGAAGAAGATTTCCAAGTACAGTTCCGTTGCAGCAATTGTGTCGATAGGTAAACCAACTGGAGTTATTCTCAAATTTAAGTGAGTCGATAAAAGAGATCCAATCCGATACATGATTTAGGTTAATATCTCGTTTATTTGTCACAGAATTATACGATCCAATCAATCGTATGTGTTTCCAATACATCTAAGTGAGGAAATCATACCGGCATCAGTTTTCTATGCCACAGTTACCCCAATACTTGTTTGGGCAGTTGCGAAACGGACAATAATTGACCCTATGAACAAAGAACTCAAAAACATTGAAATCAATCGAGCCAAAAAAGTGAACGAAGAACGAATGACTCTAAAGAAGGAACAAGCTAAATCGGCAATAGAATTAATGATGCATACCTACGAACGCATAGTTTCCGAAGAAAATAATAAGCAAGGTTTGATAATCCGTTCTGCTTTGTATGGTTCCCTTGATTTCAGAGATGCAGCCGGACAAATTGGTGTTTGTGAGTCAGTTATTGATGTAACAGTTCCTGTTCAATGCCTAGTTGTCAATAGTGCCTTGCAGTTATATACGCCGTCAAAGGTGAGTGATACATATATTTAATAATTTCTATACAATTTGTTCATCTAATTACACATCACTCTCTGAATTTTAGAGCGAATTGCCTGGTTTCTATGATCCCTGCATAGGAGAAAATAAATCTTTACGTATCGACTATACATTTGACGGTAGAGAGTATTCTGTAACAATAAACGATACTGATAGCCTTCGTTTACCTATTGCCAAGTAAATAGAAAAAAACATCTATCCAATAGAAATCTATTTAAAATTATCATTGTAGTTAAGAAAATATCCCTTAATAATTTTGGGCTGTGCTTGGCTAAACCGCGATTAGATTGGAAGACTTTTTAAGTGATTAAGAAGGATCGAAGACACCAACAAAGAGTCTTATTGTAATCGTTTACCGGAAATAGTAAAATTCAATATTCAATATGAACCAATTGTATATTTTATAAGCTTACGGTGATTGCGAAGCAATAAAAACGGACTTTTTCATCCGAGTTTTAGACGAATGGTGCAGCCAATTCTATCTTTGCCAGAAGTCGTCGTATTTTTTCAATTTTATTTCTCGTCACAATTCTTTGCAAAGCATTTTAGCAAACTTCACTGATAATCTTCAAAAACTTCGCCACATCTAGCCTAATAGAAGCGCATCTTATTTTTAAGGGAAGAAGTGGCCCTACAACGACATTCCTTGCAATATTATTGTGTTTGTGAACACAGCCCCCCGCTTGGTAGAAACTTTGATGTGGTGCGGGGGCTTAAATCACAATGAATCACTCAGGCTATGCTGACGGAAGCATACGCTTCCAGTAGGGCCACCCATGTCAGACAGGCTAGCGAGGATTAACACACAAAAATCTACCACCCCTAATCCAGGGTGTTACGCGTCACCGTGCCCATTGGATGGTTTGCAGCTAGGGATATACCGGCTGTATTATAACGGCGCCTCTCTGACACCGGGTCGAATCAGAGCAGTAAGCGGACCTTACCATATCAAAGAGGGGCTCTGATGTGGCGGACTATTTGAAACCCCAAGACTCGTGGGAACAAAAATGAATAATCAATACACAAAAAACAATGTCACGAAAAACCCGGTAGGCGTAGGTGTGATGAGCCGACACTACCACAAGGGAACAAATCATCAAGAAAACACCGACTCGGCTCGTTTTACCGCCGGCAAGAATTGGTCTGGTCTCCCGGATCGTTTATTTCTCCCGTGATTTTCAATACCGACTTGTAGAAGACGTAGGGAAAAACGGAAAAAGTGGGATATACGCGTCGGCACGTAGAATGTTCGAACGTTATATAAACCAGGCGCGATACAAACTGTCGTAGAAAACCCGAAACAATATAAAATGGACATCGTTGCGCTTCAGGCAGTCCGACTCACACATTAAGTAATCGAAACCAACGGGTTAACACTGGCGTGTGGAGGTACCGATACACATAACCCGAGAACCGCCTTCATCATAAGCAAGAAGACTACGCCCCATGTAAAAGATGTGAGATTTATTAATGACCGAATGTCGGTGATAAAAATACAGGGCCGTTGTACAATTATGTATTTATAAACGTACACGCCCCAACAGAATCTACAGACGAAGAAACGAAGGACACTTTCCACAAAGACCCTAGAGGAAGTATTTGATGGCATCCCATCAGTGGATGTTAAAATCCTCCTCGGGGACCTCAATGCGAAAATTGGAAAGGAAGATATCTTCCAACCAACTATAGGTAAAGAAAGCCTACACGAGGTTCAAATGATAATGGAATTCGAATTATTACGTTCGCAGCGTCAAAAGATCTGGTAGTGAAAAGCACGATGTTCAGGCACAAGCAAATCCATAAGGCCACATGGATATCACCCGAGGACGTAACGCGTAACCAAATAGACCACTTCCTCATAGACAAAAGACGCCACTCGAATATCCTTGACGTAAGATCATATAGAGGAGCAGATTGCGACTCCGATCACCTTCTAGTGATGGGCAAAATTAGAAGTCGGCTCGCAGCAAACCCACATGGGCAATCACGGGAGACGAGCAAAAAGTTCGACATTGATAAACTAAAAGACTTACGTAAAAGGGCGGAATATCAAGACGAACTAACGAATAGATTTAGCATCCTAGAGAATGGGAGTTGTGAAGAAGAGGAAACCAATAATCTTGGCACCAAATGGGCATCGATCAGAGACAATCAAACAAACAGACCAAAAAGTATTATACATTATCATTTTTCTTATGCCTTTCGACGTACAGCTGCGATTCGTTCTCCGAGCTGCCCGAACACCAAAGAACCATCATCACCTCCATCACGGTTCTGACCCGCGCCCGTCTCTAAATCGCCACTGCTGGTTGCCGGCATAAATTATGCAAAAAACCTTCCTTTGCACAACACTGAAAAGCCCCTCTGATGCTGTGAGGAGAGTGAAGCGAAATTAAACCTGCATTGGGTAAAACGAAAAGCGAATACTGTGATGAATCTTTATAGTATAGGGTTCTCCAATAGGGACTTGACAACTTTGAATTTAATTTGTGAACGCCCTGTGAGTAGGGCGTTAGAATATACTCACAGCTAGGCCAGCTTGTCGTAAGAGGCGACTAAAGGCCGAGTGGTAGCCGGGGTCCCAACGCCCTGTGCGCCCGGTGAAATACCACCCCATCAAGCTTTAGGCTCCGTGAAATGGTCGGGAGAAATCCCTGGCCATCTTTCGGGGCTTGGCTGATGGACCGGTTCGAGAAAATGTTGGTTAGGTGGTAGGTGAGATACCACCCCGTCACGCTGTACATTCCGCGATATCGCCGAGAGAAATCTTCGACGGTGTTTCGAATGTGTGGCTGATGGCCCGGACTGACACGGGGATAAGTCATGATGGTGTCTTCTGATATAAAGAATTCCGGAGGTAAACTAGTCTCCCATTCGGATCTCCGGGGGGGACTATGTCAGGGGGAACATCATGCAGATATCATGATAAATAATGGAACTTTGAGAGGTTCGTCATCGCATAACCGGGCTAGCTCTCGAGGCTCTGCCCATGCTCGACTGGTGACGGCATTTTGTAACATCAAGGGCATCGGTTTCACCAATACTAATGTAAACGCCGTCCACCAATATTTGCAAACAACGAAACCTGATGTCCTTGCCCTAACTGAGACCCAGGTCGATTCGTCAACTGATTCGACATATCTTCGTTGCTCCGGATACGACTTACATTCGAGATTCCGTTTTAAGGGCGGAGTCTGCGTGTTCGCGGGGTCCAATCTGGCTTGCCAGAGGATGGAGGCGTTGGAACCCAATAATATGGACATCATATGGTTGAGGGTCGTGCTGAGGAATTCCGTTAAATTTCTTTGTTGTCTTTACCGCTCCCCGAATGGCGATCGACCGGCAACATTTTTCGAACATCTTTCATATACCATCGACTGGATACAGATCAACCACCCAGCTTCTGAAATTGTTGTCCTTGGTGATTTTAATGTGCACAATTTCGACTGGTTGTTACATTCTAACAGAACCGATGAGGCTGGGAGGCTGGCGGAGATGTTTGCTGTAAGCCACAACTTGACTCAACTCGTGGGGGAGACAACGCGAGTGCCGGATGCCCGAGGCGTTTATGTAAACACCCTGGATCTGTTTTTGACATCCGAACCGAGTATTTATACCGTGGAGGTTTCTGCGCCACTGGGAAACTCAGATCACTGCTTGGTATCTGTCGCGCAAGCACTTGCATATCAAGCGAATAACCGGCCTAGGCAGCTTCGCCATGTTTGGAAGTATGGGGCTGCTAACTGGGACGATATGCGAGATTTCTTCGCATCCTTTCCATGGTCGGAGGTGTGCTTCGGAAACTCCGATGTTAACGCTTGCGCGGAGTCGGTATCAGAGATTATTCTTCTGGGGATGGAGATGTATATTCCACATTCCATCAAACGAAGTTCGTCTGATAAACCTTGGTTTGACAAAAAATGCGAGCTAATTACAGCGGCAAAAAATAGAACTTTTAAGCAATGGCGCTCCAATCCCATCGATGTTAACAGAACGAATTTTGTTAGAATCAGAAACGCGTGCAACCAGGCAATTGATACCGCGAAGAAGGCTCACAACGACAGGGTGGTCAATAAGCTCCTTCGGTGTCCAACTGGTTCGCGCTCCTTCTGGTCAATGGCAAGGGCTGTCAGCGGTAACTTCGCATCCTCCTCTTTCTCTCCGTTGGTGACAGACAGCGGGACGTTAGTCACGAATCCAAAGGATAAAGCCAATGTGTTGGCGAATTTATTTTCCGCGAATTCCAACCTCGATCCCGGCCTTTTGGAGCCACCTGTGATCTCGCCGGTACAGTCTTCCATGCGGGATGTGAGATTTCGTCCGCGCACTATTCAACGCATTCTACGTGAACTGGATTGTAGGAAGGCAGTCGGCCCGGACGGAATACCAACAATAGTCCTTAAGAACTGTGCTCCAGAACTATCGCCGGTTCTTGGCAGACTCTTTTGCTTATCTTATGCACGGAGGACCTTTCCTGACTGCTGGAAAATCGCTCGAGTTTAGCCAATCCCAAAGACGGGAAAAAAGTGTCTCCCACAAAATTACCGTCCGATAGCATTACTGTCTATTTTATCTAAGGTAATGGAAAAAGTCATCAATACAGAGTTGGTTAAGTATTTTGAGTGCTACGGACTCCTAAATGATCGTCAATACGGATTCCGTGGCAGGCGGTCCACAGGAGACCTTTTGACACTTATAACCGATATATGGACATCTGCGATTGAACGGCATGGTGAGTCAAGGGCGGTAGCATTGGATATTTCCAAGGCTTTTGACCGCGTCTGGCACGGGGCATTGCTGAGCAAACTTCGTTCATATAAACTTTCCCAACAGCTTTGCGACTGGACGAGGAGCTTCCTCGAGAAACGATCGATCCGGGTTGTTGTGGACGGCGAGTGTTCGGATCTGTATCCTGTTAATTCGGGGGTGCCATAAGGTTCTATTTTGGCTCGAACCTTGTTCTTGCTTCACATAAATGATTTGTTGGAGACAACGGATAACAAAGTGTTCAGTTTTGCGGATGATAGTACGCTTGTTTCCTCCTTTTCGAGTGATCGGCCGATTGGTGCATCTGCGTCACACCAGCTGAGATGTAGACAGATTGATTCTCTGAATTAGGATCTGGATAAAGTCCTGCAGTGGGGAAAGGCCAATCTTGTCGACTTCAATGCAACGAAGACTCAGTATACAACATTCACAAAGAAAACTGGATCATCGGTTCCACAGCTGATGATGAATGTCCGGGCCCTCAAGGCTGGGGAAAGTTTGAAATTGCTCGGCGTCACGGTCTGTGGGAATGTATCGTGGCATAAACACGTGTCGAACATCGCCAGGTCAGCCTCAGGAAAACTGAGTTATCTTTTTAGAGCCAAGAAATATTTTACTCCGACCCAACTTCTTCTCCTATATAAATCCCAAATTAGACCCGCGCTCGAATATTGCTCTCCTGTTTGGAGCTCGACTCCTAAACATACCCTCGACCTACTTGAGAGCATACGGAGACGAGCGATCCGCCTGATCGGGGACTCGGCGCTGACGTCGGGACTACAGTCGCTATCACATCGAAGGCGCGTAGCCGACCTCTGTCTGTTTTACAGATATTATCACGGGTGCTGTTCTTCTGAGATTCGTGGTGTTGTTCCGCGCAATTCGGCTTATATTCGCTCCACAAGACAATCCGACGGATCGCACCCGTTTGTGGTTCATCTCCCGACGGCGCGAACATCCCTACATCAGAACTCGTTCCGCTACAGAGCGGGGAAGCTGTGGAACTGCCTTCCCACGCGAGTGTTCCCGGAACGTTACAACCTGCAACTGTTCAAAAAGAACTGCAACAGTTATTTGATGGCATCTCGGGGCGCCCACTCGACGCTATAGGTTCCCAAGAGAAGTCTAATAAAAAAAAAAAAAAAAAAAAAAAAACCCTTTTACTAATCATCGAACTGTCACTGTCATTTATTCATTTATTCAGTAAACTTAACATTTTCATCATGGTTAAGGCATGGCATCGGAGGATAACTTGCTTTTGATATTTTCTACTGATTAGATTACTAAATATCTCCGAATTTGATGATGGTTTGGGCATTATATCGGGTTTTCCAATAGGGACTTGACAACTTTGAATTTAATTTGTGAACGCACCCTTTCACTAATCATCGAACTGTCACTGTCAATTTATTCAGTAAACTCAACATTTGTATCATGGTTAAGTACACGAACGAACAACGTCTGCAAATTATAAAAATTGACTACCGAAATTTGGAGTCGGTGACCGCAACTTTAAGAGCGTCAACTCCAATTTTCGGTCGTAATTCTCGCCCTAGTAGACAGGCAATAAAAAGTAAATAAATTTGAGTCTACATATTCGTCGTGTGATGTTGCCGTGCCAGTGAGACAACGGGTTGGTCGAAGTGTTGAAAATATCGTTGCCGTTCAGGCGTCCGTAGCAAACGATCCAATTCAGTCAATTCCGTGGCGTTTTCAAGAATTGGGCATCGCCCAGACCACTTTATGGCGAATTTTGCGTAAAGATCTTGGTTTACACCCATACAAGATCAAGCTGACTCAAGAATTGATGGACCATTTGAAGCGACATACGTTCTCCGATTGGGCTCTGGAAAAGATGTGCCAAGATGATGAATTTCATCGCAAAATCATCTTCAGTGACGATGCTAATTTTTGGCTCAATGTGTTCGTCAATAAGCAAAACATGCGTTATTGGTCGGATGAAAATCCACATGTGCTTCATGGATCACCACATCGTCCACAAAAAATAACTGTTTGGTGCGGTTTGCATGCCGGTGGCGTCATTGAGCCATATTTTTTCGTCAACGATAACCATCGTCACGTTACTGTGAATGGCCATCGTTATCGCGCCATGATTACCGATTATTTTTGGCCCTAATTGGAAGATATGGACTTGGGCGACATGTGGTTTCAACAGGACGGTGCCACAAGCCACACAGCACACGATACAATCGATTTATTGAAGAGTAAGTTTGATGGGCGTGTTATCTCAAGAAATGGGCTAGTCGGTTGGCCGCCTCGTTCGTGCAATTTAACGCCTCTAGACTATTTTCATTGGGACTACGTCAAGTCATTGGTCTATGCCAACAAGCCGACAACGTTGGAAGAGCTCAGAGCCAACATTGAACGCGAAATAGCGGCCGTTTCGGCCGAAATGTGTGGCCGAGTCATCGAAAATTGGGCCCAACGAATCGACCGCTGCAAACGTGTCCGCGCTGACCACATGAAGGAAGTCGAGTTCAGTTGATAAATGTTTTGATTGTACTTTAAGCTGATAATAAAGTTTTTGAAATGTCTCAAATGGTTTGCGTTTTATTTAAGAAAAAAGTTGTCAAGTCCCTATTGGAAAACCCAATATATCACCGATGACTGGAAGTTCAATTTTCAATGTACAAAACTTACCCGGAGATGATCCAATTACAGTGCGTTTTTTTGTTTTTCAATTTTTCACACTTTGGTTTTTCACTCACTTTTTTTCTCTCAAATTTCTTTCCTTTTTTTACCGTCACTTATTATTTACCACTTTATCGTTTATTATGTTGTTTTTTTTTTTGATTGATTGAAAAATCACAGCAGACGTCCGCACACACATGCTCCCATCCTTGTGTGGAGATCCGTTTGTTTGCTTAGGGTCCCCCAGTATGACTTATCGCGCGAGCCGATAGTGCGATTGGGTATCTTGTGTTTATTTAAGATATCCAAAACGGATTGCACAATTGATCCGATGGCACGGATCACGAGGCAAGAGCCCACGATACTTTGAATAAAAGTTAAGCTTCAAAGATACAGAAAAAGCTCTAAAAAGTTATTTGTACACCCAGTATATAGCACAAGTCCTCTGTTTCTTTTTCCGACAGGGGCCTCGGTCGGTCTAAGCAACTGCATAACTTCTTGAAGTGTAGCAACAAAGTTGACACCAAAGTTCAGCTTCTCTGCTATAGGCAGCTAATCGGATCTGGAATATCATACGCCTTTCCCATATGGTCCTGCATATCTTCGGCCCAAATGGAAAGATTTCGAGTTTTCGAAAGAAACCTCCTGAGAAGATGCATCAACCACTGTAGAAGGCCTGATGGTCGCCATTACCCGTACTCTCACCTATACGAAGGCGCCTCCATTATCCCTATCGACGAGTACTTGCTACAATTAGCATACAAGTATCTCGAAAGCATTCAGAACAGCGAGAACCCACTTGTACGGGAGTCTTGCGTTCTTGACCCTTCTCTCTTTCGATCTCTTCGGATCAGTCCACCACAATTTCTTCTTCAGTACAAAACTGAAGAAAGCACCCTTCCCAACAACATTCTCCTTTATAATAGAGGATTCCTGGACCCATCCCATAGGGTCTACTGCTGACACTCTACAAACACGCACGCACAGTGCAAGACAGCACGAACACATACACATACACACCGACCAAAGCGCATCAGACGCCAAAGATGTGATCTGCGTTTACTACCGCACCCAAGACCTACCGGTCTTGTATGATTTCTTTCCCAGCATCCCTCTATATAAGTAGTTAGTAGTAGTTGGCCCTGTGAGTAGGGCGTTAGAATATACTCACAGCTAGGCCAGCTTGTCGTAAGAGGCGACTAAAGGCCGAGTGGTAGCCGGGGTCCCAACGCCCTGTGCGCCCGGTGAAATACCACCCCATCAAGCTATAGGCTCCGTGAAATGGTCGGGAGAAATCCCTGGCCATCTTTCGGGGCTTGGCTGATGGACCGGTTCGAGAAAATGTTGGTTAGGTGGTAGGTGAGATACCACCCCGTCACGCTGTACATTCCGCGATATCGCCGAGAGAAATCTTCGACGGTGTTTCGAATGTGTGGCTGATGGCCCGGACTGACACGGGGATAAGTCATGATGGTGTCTTCTGATATAAAGAATTCCGGAGGTAAACTAGTCTCCCATTCGGATCTCCGGGGGGGACTATGTCAGGGGGAACATCATGCAGATATCATGATAAATAATGGAACTTTGAGAGGTTCGTCATCGCATAACCGGGCTAGCTCTCGAGGCTCTGCCCATGCTCGACTGGTGACGGCATTTTGTAACATCAAGGGCATCGGTTTCACCAATACTAATGTAAACGCCGTCCACCAATATTTGCAAACAACGAAACCTGATGTCCTTGCCCTAACTGAGACCCAGGTCGATTCGTCAACTGATTCGACATATCTTCGTTGCTCCGGATACGACTTACATTCGAGATTCCGTTTTAAGGGCGGAGTCTGCGTGTTCGCGGGGTCCAATCTGGCTTGCCAGAGGATGGAGGCGTTGGAACCCAATAATATGGACATCATATGGTTGAGGGTCGTGCTGAGGAATTCCGTTAAATTTCTTTGTTGTCTTTACCGCTCCCCGAATGGCGATCGACCGGCAACATTTTTCGAACATCTTTCATATACCATCGACTGGATACAGATCAACCACCCAGCTTCTGAAATTGTTGTCCTTGGTGATTTTAATGTGCACAATTCCGGCTGGTTGTTACATTCTAACAGAACAGAGGAGGCTGGGAGGCTGGCGGAGATGTTTGCTGTAAGCCACAACTTGGCTCAACTCGTGGGGGAGCCAACGCGAGTACCGGATTCCCGAGGCGATAATGCGAACACCCTGGATCTGTTTTTGACATCCGAACCGAGTATTTATACCGTAGAGGTTTCTGCGCCACTGGGAAACTCAGATCACTGCTTGGTATCTGTCGCGCAAGCACTTGCATACCAAGCGAATAACCGGCCTAGGCAGATTCGCCATGTATGGAAGTATGGGGCCACTAACTGGGACGATATGCGAGATTTCTTCGCATCCTTTCCATGGTCTGAGATGTGCTTCGGAAACTCCGATGTTAACGCTTGCGCGGAGTCGGTGTCAGAGATTATTCTTCTGGGGATGGAGATGTAAATTCCACATTCCATCAAACGAAGTTCGTCTGATAAACCTTGGTTTGACAAAAAATGCGAGCTGATTACAGCGGCAAAAAATAGAGATCTTAAGCAATGGCGCTCCAATCCCACCGATGTTAACAGAACGAATTTTGTTAGAATCAGAAACGTGTGCAACCAGGCGATTGATACCGCGAAGAAGGCTCACAACGACAGGGTGATCAATAGGCTCCTTCGGTGCCCAACTGGTTCGCGCTCCTTCTGGTCAATGGCAAGGGCTGTCAGCGGTAACTTCGCATGCTCCTCTTTCTCTCCGTTGGTGACAGACAGCGGGACGTTAGTCACGAATCCAAAGGATAAAGCCAATGTGTTCGCGAATTTATTTTCCGCGAATTCCAACCTCGATCCCGGCCTTTTGGAGCCACCTGTGATCTCGCCGGTACAGTCTTCCATGCGGGATGTGAGATTTCGTCCGCGCACTATTCAACGCATTCTACGTGAACTGGATTGTAGGAACGCAGTCGGCCCGGACGGAATACCAGCAATAGTCCTTAAGAACTGTGCTCCAGAACTATCGCCGGTTCTTGGCAGACTCTTCCGCTTATCTTATGCACGGAGGACCTTTCCTGCCTGCTGGAAAATCGCTCGAGTTCAGCCAATCCCAAAGACGGGAAAAAAGTGTCTCCCACAAAATTACCGTCCGATAGCATTACTGTCTATTTTATCTAAGGTAATGGAAAAAGTCATCAATACAGAGTTGGTTAAGTATTTGGAGTGCAACGGTCTTCTGAATGATCGTCAATACGGATTCCGTGGCAGGCGGTCCACAGGAGACCTTTTGACACTTATAACCGATGTATGGACATCTGCGATTGAACGGCATGGTGAGTCAAGGGCGGTCGCATTAGATATCTCCAAGCCTTTTGACCGCGTCTGGCACGGGGCATTGCTGAGCAAACTTCGTTCATATGCAGTTTCCCAACAGCTTTGCGACTGGACGAGGAGCTTCCTCGAGAATCGATCGATCCGGGTTGTTGTGGACGGCGAGTGTTCGGATCTGTATCCTGTTAATTCGGGGGTGCCCCAGGGTTCTATTTTGGCTCCAACCTTGTTCTTGCTTCACATAAATGATTTGTTGGAGACAACGGATAACAAAGTGTTCAGTTTTGCAGATGATAGTACGTTTATTTCCTCCTTTTCGAGTGATCGGCCGATTGGTGCATCAACGTCGCACCAGCTGAGATGTAGACAGATTTACTCTCTGAACCAGGATCTAGATAAAGTCCTGCAGTGGGGAAAGGCCAATCTTGTCGACTTCAACGCAAGGAAGACCCAGTATACAACATTCACAAAGAAAACTGGATCATCGGTTCCACAGCTGATGATGAATGGCCGGGCCCTCGAGGCTGGGGAAAGTTTGAGATTGCTCGGCGTCACGGTCTGTGGGAATGTATCATGGCATAAACACGTATCGGGTATCGCCAGATCAGCCTCAGGAAAACTGAGTTATCTTTTTAGAGCCAAGAAATAGTTTACTCCGGCCCAACTTCTTCTCCTATATAAATCTCAAATTAGACCCGCGCTCGAATATTGCTCTCATGTTTGGAGCTCGGCTCCTAAACATACCGTCGACCTACTTGAGAGCGTACAGAAACGAGCGATCCGCCTGATCGGGGACTCGGCGCTGACGTCGGGACTACAGTCGCTATCACATCGAAGGCGCGTGGCCGACCTCTGTCTGTTCTACAGATATTATCACGGGTGCTGTTCTTCGGAGATTCTTGGCATTGTTCCACGCAATTCGGTCTATATACGCTCCACAAGACAATCCGACGGATCGCACCCGTTTGTGGTTCATCTCCCGACAGCGCGAACATCCCTGTATCAGAACTCGTTCCGTTACAGAGCGGGGAAGCTGTGGAACTCCTTTCCCACGCGAGTGTTTCCGGAGCGTTACAACCTGCAACTGTTCAAAAAGAACTGCAACAGTTATTTGATGGCATCTCGGGGCGCCCACTCGACGCTATAGGTTCGCCTCTCCCGAGAGAAGTCTAATAAAAAAAAAAAAAAAAAAAAAAAAAAAAGTTAGAGAACACCTGGACTAACACTGTCCACACTATCCTTGGATACCCCCTTTTTTCTTTTCTTTTCAGATATCGCGATCCCGAGCCCAACATTCTCACGGATGGGGGTTATCGCAAGATGACCAGAAGTCAGAGACAAGATGAAGGACACATCTGTCCTTGTCTCGCTAAAGTCGGCCCTCTCGCCAACCCATTTGTTTTTTTTTTTTTTTTTTTTTTTTTCGACAGATTCGTTTCACGAAAACGTTGCACTTGAATGCGACGTTGATATTTTATCTTCAAGACGCGCAAAGAAGTTTCACTGCAAAACAAACTTTAAAATTCCAGGTGCACTAACTCGTTAAACGGCACATCGGTTCAAATCGTCTTGGAGGGCTTTTGAATACTCTATTTAAAGACTTTTATATAAAATTCAATTCATATAGTTCAATGTTGACCCTGTTTTCAGTTTCTTGTTTGTATTAAAAAACCACATGAGTGAAAAAACACTTTAAATAGGTAAGTTCCTAAATACAGTGTTTTACATTATCATGTGTTGTTATAAAATACCTGCTGAAAAAAGAATTGAGCAGTTTTCGCTCTTTGACCATTTTGTTTTAACAAATGCCAACAGATGACAGAATACATCTGCAACAGCTGCGCCTTGTGTTATAGCCCTTCGAAATGTGAAGGAATCAAAGTCCATCATCACGAATCTGATGGCAAAGTTCGGTTCGTCTCAATAAGAAGTGTCAGTGGTTGTTGCCACTTTCGTATTATTTTCATTTATTTGTTGTTAGTTGTACGGAACGTTTACAATAATTAATGGTTTGTCCAAGTTGTATGAATGGGGATGGGAGCGTGCACCAAAACCAATGGATTCAAAGTGATTATAGTTGGACTTGTTTTGTTTATAATTCTCAATTTTGTGTTCAATTTACTCAGCGGGAAACACTATGAAACCTTTTCCTTCTCTAGCTTAAGGTAATGCAAATAGAAAAACGTTAAAATAACCTTGTAGGATCTTTCTAAAATGTTCACCATCATCATTGTAGTGCAAAAAGATTTATTAGTCAACGTGGTCATACTCGAAGAGTAGTGACCGAAATATTTACCCCGTCAAGCAACTCTTCGTCAAACGAACAAAAATACAATTCACAAGAAGTTAATAGTACTATATTTGAGGAATTAATTGAGACCAATGCCAATGAGGATGACCGACAATATTTGGAGCAAAAGAAGATTCCAGAACAGACAAATGGGATTCCAGTGTGCAAAGATATTAAGCCCGGTGAAGGTGAGTTGTTTATTTGTGGTTTTGCTATATTAGAAAGTCCTGATTATTGGTACTGGAATTCTTGACTATACAATTTCGAGAGATTGAGGTTTATTTTATTAGTTAATTATAGATAGTTAATTATAGTCGCAAGCCGATACGGCATATCTAAAATTTTCATTGATTAATTGACTTGTGTCGATGGTCACATCTACAATTTCTATTATTTATTATTCACAAATAATTTAATATCACGTGCAGATAAATAAATGAAGAGCTAGTGAGTTTAGCCGATGGGGATATTGACGCCGACTTATCTTTCTGTTGTCAAGCAAAATTACCTTCATTACTTTGCCCCACTTTTTACTAGTACACCATTTTTTACTAAAGACCAAAGATATTGGTAATTGTGTTCGGTGAGACCGATTGTTTAAGGTACTTTAAGTGGGTTATTACTATCTGGTGTTTGAACGCCCACACTCGAATTTAATTACAAGAAGTTGCCCTGTTTAAGCACCTACTTAAAATATAAGTGTGAACCACTGGTTTTTTATGTGCGACAATTATTTGACGCGATAATGATTTTAAAATGAGCTTTTCCATTTTTAACAACTAGGTTTGCTTTTTCAAGGGGACAATATGAAATTGATCAAATACTTCTAATGGCATGTGATAGGCTTCCCGTTTTTCAAATAATCTATACAGATTATAACAAGAGGATACCACAAAGCGGTAGCTATTCCCTTTCCGCCTTCTTGGGGTGCTTCCATGGATACCAACCAATCCATTGTATTGATTGTTTTATTTTTCTGAGGTGTAATAATGGCTTCATTCAATCCCATACCTTCATAAAGGTTCAATAGGTCAAACATTGTTATGATATCTTTAGGCGATTCTGTTTTTGATCGACCATGAGTAAACGTGACACCCACCTGGCCCAACTTACACCTGCTCAAATACTCGTATAAAATATTAAGATCTAGACAGGGTAACAAAAAATAACAGACATTTTTCCTTAAAGAACTTTTATTTATTAAGCAATACTGATAAATTAATCAATTTCGTTCCCTTCCAAGTAATCTCTCTCTCTCTCTCTCTCTGATATAATACACTCATGATGTTGCTTTTCCCGATCTGGGAAGCATTTTTAGAAGGCCCTTGTCGATAGCCTTTGTCTTTATCTCTATAATGGTGACAAAACGTCGTCTTCTCATGATTCTATCAGTCTCGGGAATGGAAAGCAGTCGTTCACGTAAGAGACATGTGTTTATTCACGAAACTTTGTGAACGCCCATGTGTACTGCAAATATTTCTGTTAGGTAATCATTACCAATTTCCAAGAGGGTTCTATTAACCCAAATTCCTTTTTTGCTTAATTTTCTTGGAATTTGCAATTTATTACGGACCATACTTGACCAAGACTAATGACCTTGCCCGGATAAAAAAACCAATCATTATGGAAAATTTAACAAGCCTCAGGACTTGCTAAATAAGGCCAACACCGGTTCCCGGTTGTAGTGCCGTTGATGATGATGATGATGATGCCTGTTTTGAACTTAGCATGTATTCTATTACTCCTGCCGGAGTAACTGTCCGTCTCATATGTCTCTCCAAAATCGTTCGTGCGGTCTCGAATCTCACGCACTCTGTGAGTACGTGTTCCGCATTTTCTATTTTGCCTTCGCAATACAAGCAGTATGGGTGATTCACATGCTTATACTTGTGCAAATATTGCCGAAAGCATCCATGTCCTGATATTAGCTGAGTCAAGTGGTAATTCAGCTCGCCATGTTTTCTTTTCATCCATGTTTCTATATCAGGTATAATGGTGTGGGTCTGTGGGGGGGCTTTTCAGGGCCCGAAGAGCCTCGCATCATTTTAGCCCCATTAAAATCTATAAACCCCATACCCGTAAGTCGAATCCCTGGCAAGATTACACAACCTTGCCATGACATTAATTCCCGACCTAATCCCTGAAAACAATTCGGTTATCTCTAGGGATAACCGACATGAATATCCCATCATAGCCGAGGAGCTTTTCCTCTACACCCGGCATGTCATTCTTACCGTTTAACTGCAGACCCATCGACTGATCGTCCTATCGACGATATTCAGTGTAGCCATCGTTCGCTACCTACAACCGATCGGGCACCATTCAAAATAACACTCATTCGATACATCGACTGATGAAATGTTATTGTTCAGCAGAACAAACCGGTATACAAACACCGCTTCCATAGATATATGCCGGGCTATTTGCTGGCTTGCACATCTGCAACCCAGACTATTAATAGCCCTGCAATACGAAATACCGAGCGGGATCACAAAACCAAACAATAAACCTTTCCGGCTTAGGTCCTATGGCGAGCGACCTTCTGTGAATTTCACATCACACTGAGCCAATTCCGTAGCCGCATTATTTCCTTATCCGTACTTCTGTCTGCCGAACATTAACAGAGAACAATCCGTGGTGTTTATACAGAATTCGAGTCCGTGCTGACCCCCAGGTACATAAACCACCACAGGTCCATCTTCCTTTGTTGGAAGAATCCCACCTTCGTTGCCATTTCCTTAGGCTTGAGAGCTTTAATTGTGATCGCATTCACCGACGATTCTCTTGGAAGACCTTATGCAATGCAGCGTTTTCTGTAGCTGCAATGTCAGGTGGTATCCTCCCGACCAAAATATTTATAGCATCTTCGGATACCCTTCGGAATGCACAGCATACTCTTAGTGATGCCAGCCTATGCGCTGAGTTCATTCCCCTCATGTACGACTTATACTGTGCGGCTCCTGCCCATATGTGAGCTGCATACATTATAATGGAGGTGTTGACACTTGTTATGAGTTTCCTGATGTGGGGCCGGGGTCCTCCAACATTGGGTAACAGTCTCGCTAAAACTTTGCATACTCTTGCCGATTTTTCACTCGTTTTCCTCAGGTGTTCCTTGAAGTTTTCGAGTATAACACCAAGATATTTAATATATGGACTGGATCTGATTATTTGTCCTTCTATTTCCAAATCAAGGTGTTCAACTTTCTTGAGGCTGCTTCTTAAAGCTGGCTCCGTCTTATGTCCAGCTAGTTTCAGTCCGGCCATATCTAGCCAGCATTTAATGCTCTGGATTGCTTGGGAGCAAATATTCTCCAGGTCATCTAGATGTTTAGCTACGGCCACTATTGCCAAATTATCTGCGTTCCCAATCATCATACATGATATTCCATAACAGCGGACCTAATACAGATCCCTGAAGTACACCCGCTGTTATTTTATATTTCTGTGGTCCCTCGTCTGTATCATAGAGCAGTATTCTATCCGAGAGATAGTTTGCTAGTATACGCATCAAGTAGGGTGAGACTTGTAGATCGCGCAACGCTTCTAGAATCCGATTCCAATTCACCGAGCTAAACGCATTTTTAACATCTAGCGTCACCACCGTGCAATATTTTTTTGTACCACCTAGCCATCGTGCTCCAGCTATCGCATTGCGAGCGATATTGCACACCACATATAGTGCCTTTCCGGTTGATCTACCTTTCCGGAACCCATACTGCCATTTAGAGAGCCCCGATGTCCCCTCTGTGAATTTTTGCAGGGGAGTGGCAATTACTCGCTCAAGCAGTTTTCCTGTTGTGTCCAACATGCACAATGGGCGATAAGAGGACGGCGCTTCTGGATTCTTGACTCCTTTTGGTATAAGCACAAGCCACTGTTTTTTCCATCGTCATTAGGAAATTGTCCTATTTGAAGGCAGGCTGTGAAGAGACTGCTGAAGACTTCCGGCTTTTTTGTTAAAGCAGTCTTCACTACAGCGTTCGGGATACCATACAGTCCCGGGGTATTGTTTTTTTTTTGACACCCCTTGCAGTCAAGAGCACCTCTTCAGTGGTCACGGGAGGTATCACTCCTTTAGTGATACTCCACTCCTCTTGCACTCTCAACACCTCATCAGACTGCGGGAAGAAGACAGCAGCGATTCTAGTCATGTCAGTTTTACTTTTGTGCATTTGACTACTGTTGTTCTGTAGTCCATGACTTTCCTGTAGGCGCTGCCCCATGGATTGTTATTTAATTCACCCCTTAGAGAGCAGAACGCGTCATATTTAATTTTGTGGATTACATTCCTCAACTCTTTCCGTTTGTTGACGAATTCCGCATGCAACTGTGGGTAGATGTTACGGTTTCTTGCTCTTTGTTGTAAGCGTCGTAACCTGTTGCACTCCGATCGCACATTGGCGATTTCTGTGTTCCATCAAGATACTGGTTTGATAGCCTCTGCTGGTTGTCTTTGTCGTCGGATAGAAGCATCACATGTGGTAGTTAGCCACTTCATGACTTTTCCAGCCTGCCTGTTCGCATTGGCCTCTGCGTCAAACTGTTTGGTCTTCCAGTATATAATCGAACAGTTCCGCATCGAGGTCTTTCTCTTTCCACCCATTTTTCTGGGCTTTCTTCACCAATTTGCCAGTGATGAATCCCCTGTGCGGTAATATTTCGTCGTTCACGGCTTGGTGGTCATTATGGGTGTAGGTGTCCAAAACTCGCCACTCCATACTTCTTTCCAACATGAAGCTGGCAAATGTGATGTCGATTTGGGATCGGCCTCTCTCATTTATGAAGGTGTCATCAACATCATCATTAAGTAACACCACATTTAGGACTGCGAAGGCTTCGAGTAGTGCCTGGTCTCTACTGTTGGTCCTTGTGCTTCCCCATTCTACCGCCCAAGCGTTGAAATCTCCAGCAACTATTAGAGGGCTCTTATAGCTTCTTGTGTTATTCTGTCCAAAAAAGCATTTGAAATATTCTATGTCCCACCTTGGCGGAGCGTAACAACAGTAGAAATGAATTCCTCTGATCTTAGCATAGGCAATTCTTTCCAGCCGTTGGATATTTCTGCATTCCATGGGGGAATTTCCAGTTGTCCAGATGACCGCTGTTCCGCTGCTGTCTTCCTCCCATGTAATAGTACCAGTGTCAGACATCCTGTACTGCTCATTGATGAGTACCACGTCGGCACCATATTCCTTAACCATTTGGAAAAGGAGATCTTATGCGGCTCCACAATGGTTTAAGTTAATTTGAATGCACTTAAACCTGTCCATTTTTATTGAGGAGATTGGACATCGCATTTTTAAATGCTCAGCATTGTAACTCCCTGGTTAAGTGGTGGTTACCGCCTTCGCATCCTGATTCGCAGAGAATGCATTTGGGTTGTGCTCTACAGATCATTGCTTTGTGGCCTTGTTCACCACATTTCAAACAGTTTTCTGAAGGATCTTCTTCGGATTTGCAGGATTTCGCCACATGACCGTATTGCCAACATCTGAAACATCGTGTGGGTGCGATGTGTTCTCGAAATCTGCATCTCACCCATCCAACCCGTAGGAAACCTGTAGCCAGCAACATGCTAGCCCTTTCTCTAGGTAAGCGGATCATCGCTGTCTGCGAGCCATCTGGTTTCCTTCTTAAACTCTTTACCGCTTCCTTTGGGATCGCGTCCAGCGCAGGGAACTCTATAGCGATCGCTGTCAGGATTTCCTCCACAGTGGTAACCTCATCTAAATCACGACACTCAACAGTAATTTCCTGTGACACTGTTTTCACATTAGCATCATCCTTGAGTACTTGTTGTACCTTTGCTTTCAGTGTCTCGGTGGTAGCCTCTGGACGGCGTTTAAGTTCTAGCACCAATTCCTCTTTTGCTGTCTTTCGAAGTTTATTTGCGTTATTTTCGAGTTCACTTAGCTCGGGCTTGGCCTTCATAAACTTCAGTATATCCGCATATGTTTTTTCCCCGGTTTTGGATATTATTACAGCGTTTTTTTTTAGTAATGAGTTCTTCCTCGCTCTATACTTACAACCTCTAACATTCTTGATGGAAGAGTTTTAAAATGTTTTTTAATCAATTTTCGTAGGTGTAATGCAAGGCGGCGTCTCGATTACATCACGAGTAAGGGTCGCCTATAGATTAGTGGGCTGTGTTTGTTGTGTTTTATTTTTAATTTATTTGCTTTATTTATTACTTATTTATTTCAATCTACAATCTGTCCAACGTTCTCCTTTTAACGGGAATCCTATTACTAGAATGTCCCGTTTACACAGAACGCGCCCCCCTTATATAGGCTAGTCACGCCCCCGTTCGCTTGTTCGCGCCCGAGTCTGATATTTAAACAAACAAGTGGCTCGTGCGTTCACTTGTTACAGGAACCGACATAGATTCCATAATACGGACAAAGTTGTCCTTCGAGGTATTTCATAACAATGAAATACCTCAATGTCGACGTTGCCAACGTTTCGGGCTTGTGTCAACTGCAACATGGACCGGCGTTGCGTCCGTTGTGGAAAATCACACCATGCTGGCAAGTGCGAACTCCCGCCAGCAAAATATGACCCCACAACAAATGTGCAGGATGAAATTACGTTGACAACTTGCTGCAACTGTGGTAAGGAAGGACATCCGGTCAGTTACAGGAACTGTCCTAAATATAAAGAGATAGTCCAGAGATCAAAGGAGACTAAAGCTAAACAAGTAGCCAAGTCAAACTGCGGAAAACAGGTCACATAAAATTTCACCCAAAATGGATTTACTTTCGCTGATAAGGTAAAAGGGATCCAAACAAACAATATGATAACTCTTCCACCACCTCTCCCTCAAAAACATATTCAATTGCCTAAGCGATCTGCTATACAGGCCAACACACCGCCACAAATCCAAGCGGCGGCACAAAAACCTCCAAATCCTCAATGTTCGAGAAACTACTTAGTCTCTCCCCCTTAATTGAAGATATACGACCCAGATATGAAACATTAACAACCGAGGCTGAGAGGTGTGGCGGTTCCGCCAAACCCCACGGTTCGCCTTCCTGAAAAAACCCCAATAACTGCTACCCAGTCTGCATAGGCTTTCGCTAATGCAATTGCATTAGCAACTGTAAATGCTTCACGCATTACATAGATCAAATCTAAAACCTAAAAGTCCCTGGAAAAGAAAACTTACCTTTCATGCATCTCTTCGCATACAATTCCTGTAAGATTTCTTTCTTACCTTATCAGGAATCTCAAACTAATTCGGCTCCTTCGGCGTCAAGCAAATCTCCCTAGACGAATTCCTGTAAACAAAAGGATTTGAATTACATATAATGTAACCTTCACCAGGGGCCATAAACATTGCGCTGTCTATTTTTCAGCTTCGCCATGTGTATGATAAATCTCTTAACGTACACATTGGCCGGCGACCTTTTTCTCCCAGCAATAATATACCAGCAGCTGCATTCAATTAGCGCAATCGACGCTGACGCCTATTTCCCTAACTCACACCATGAGTAAACAAAAGACCGCTGTCCTCCATCAGGCATTCTGGCGATACGCAAATAATTCAATACCTATCCTTACTAGCGATGCCATAAACATCATTTCACAGTAACCTAGCTAAAACCAATTAGCACATTTCCACATCGTATCGTCGTCTCTTTGTTTAGCCGCGACGCACATGTTCCAACAAAGATCCCATTAGCATCCGACAATTTCGGTTTTATTTGCTTTACCGAAATCGTATCCTATGAATGCACTGAACCGTGTGCCCGCGTCCGGCATAATACTTCTCCTCCCCACAGAGGAATGCACTCCTTTTCACGGCATATGTAAGACTTACGCTTCAAAATGGATCCTAAAATTAAAGTTATCCTGATAAATGTCGACTCCCTCGTTTCGTTGTCAAAGCGTATGATAGTCTCTGATTTCATAAAGGATAACCGGGCGGACGTGGTTCTTGTAACCAAAACTAGGTTGTATCCATGTCACCGTCCCGCTGTCCCAAACTTTCCCATGATTCGAAGAGATCGAACCTTCACTGGCGGCCCCATTATTGACGGAGGTGGCACTTGTATACTAGTTAATAGCGGATTTCGCCATGAAGCTATTGACTCCCCACACTTCGAGTTCATAGACGTCTCTGGGGTTGAACTGCATCTAGCTAATAATGGTAGAGTGAATATATACTCCGTATACCACTCACATAAAACCAATAATGGCCCCATTAATCCCGAAGATATCGCCCAATCAATAAGATCCCCGAGGCATACACCCTTCATCACAGGCGGCGATTTTAACTCCAGACATCGCCACTGGAACAACCCTGTTTCTTGTCCAAATGGTGCAAAATTGTACCAATGATACATCGAAAACTCTCATGCCCTCAACTTGAAGATAATCGCACCTACGGTTGGCACGCGAGGTAACTCAATTCTGGACATCTTTTCTGTGACCAAAGACTTACTTCTTAAAATCACTCGTACTCAAGTATCGACGGGTGTATCTGATCACAACGCCGTGACCACGTTGATCCACGGCGATATGGCATCCCGGGACCATATCAGATACATACCCGATTATGGGCACACAAATTGGGACAACTTCAATATTACATTGAATCACGTTCATCCGCGGCTATCTAGCATCTCGAGACCATATCAGATACATACCCGAATATGGGCGCACAAATTGGGACAACTTCAATATTACATTGAACTAAAAACTACACGAACTCTCTCTTCCCACTGACAGGAACCTAACGACGGTTGAGATAAATAACGCTGCAAGACGACTTCACGAGATTCTAGTTGAAACTTCAGAGGCTCACCTCCCTAAATACAAACTTGAAAATACTTATCAGATTCACCACGACGACTTCACTCTTCGTCTCATCCGGGACGGTAAAGAGTTCTGCAGAATGAGATATCGTCACCGCTTTACCCAAAGCGAACCATTATTGCGATCCATCATTCCCAATATTGGCACACTGATAAAACAAAGAATCCAAAACAATCGTACCCGACAATTGGAAAACAAACTGAAGGGTATTCAGATGCACCAGAACATTTATAAAAACGTTAAAAAGACATGTGGCACTGCATGTATCACTGGCTCAATCATCCACAACGGTGTTGTTGTTAATAATGATACCAATAAAGCAAATATCATTGGAGAGTCCTTTGAAAATAATCACAGGCTTAAACTCCTACAGTGCCCAATTGGTTCACGCTCCTTTTGGGCAATGGCAAGGGCTGTCAGCAGTAACCTTGCTTCCTCCTCTTTTCCTCCGTTGGTGACGGGCAGCGGGACGTTAGTCACAAATTTAAAGGATAAAGCTAATGTGTTTGCGATTTTATTTTTATTTATGTATTTATTATGCCGCCAATTCAAACTTCGATGCCGGTCCTTTGGAGCCACCTGTGATTGCGCCGGTACGGTCTTCGATGCGGGATGTGAGATTTCGCCCGCGCACTATTCAACGCATTCTACGTGGACGGGACTGTAGGAGGGCAACCGGCCCCGACGGGATACCAGCAATAGTCCTTAAGAACTGTGCTCCAGAACTATCGCCGGTTTTTGGCAGGCTCTTTCGCTTATATTATGGACGGAGAACCTTTCCTTCCTTCTGGAAAATCGCTCGAGTTCAGCCAATCCCAAAGAGGGGTAAAAGGTGTCGCCCATAAAATTACCGGCCGATAGCATTACTGTCTATGTTATCTAAGGTGATGGAAAAGGTCATCAGCGCCGAGTTAATTCAGTATTTGGAGTGCAACGGACTTCTGAATGATCGTCAATACGGATTCCGTGGCAGGCGGTCCACGGGAGACCTTTTGACCACTATAATCGATATATGGACATCTGCGATTGAGGGGCATGGTGAGTCAAGAGCGGTTGCATTGGATATCTCCAATGCTTTTGACCGCGTCTGGCATGAGGCATTACTGAGCAAACTACGTTCATACGGACTTTCCCAGCAGCTTTGCGACTGGACGAAGAGCTTCCTCGAAAACCGATCGATCCGGGCTTTTGTAGACGGCGAGTGTTCGGGTCTGTATCCTGTTAATTCTGGGGTGCCTCAAGGTTGTAGCTTGGCTCCAACCTTGTTTTTGCTTCACATAAATGATTTGTTGGAGTCGACGGATAACAAAGTGTTCAGTTTTGAAGATGATAGCATCAACATTGCACCAGCTCAGAATAGACAGATTGATTCTCTGAATCGGGATCTGGATAACGTCCTGCAGTGGGGATAGGTCAATCTCGTCGACTTCAATGCAGAGAAGACACAGTACACAACATTCACAAAGAAAAGTGGATTTTCGGTTCCACAACTGATGATGAATGGTCAGGCCCTCGAATCTGGGGAAAGCTTGAAATTGTTCGGCGTCACGGTCTGTGGGAATGTATCGTGGCATAAACATGTGTCAAACATCCCCAGATCCGTCTCAGGAAAACTGAGTTATCTTTTTAGAGTCAAGAAATATTTTACTTCGGCTCAACTTCTTCTCCTATATAAATCCCAAATTAGACCTGCGCTCGAATATTGCTCTCATGTTTGGAGCTCTGTTCCTAAACATACCCTCGACCTACTCTGATAGCATTCAGAGACGAGCGATGCGCCTGATCGGGGACTCGGTGCTGACATCGGGACTTCAGTCGCTATCACATCGAAGGCGCGTAGCTGACCTCTGTTTGTTTTACAGATATTATTACGGGTACTGTTCTTCGCAGATTCGTGGCACTGCCAGGAACCTAATACCTGATTTCCAATATGGAGTTAGAAGAGCGCACAGCACCACTATGACTCAACGTTTTTCAAAAACGTCTTTAATAAGAAACCCAGCTTTGTAGTATCATATACCAGTTCTTTCGAAACAGAACCTTTCAAGTTCATGTGAGTGAAAAGCTACCCCGAACTTTCAACGCCGCTGCAGCTGTACCACAAGGTTTCATTCTAGGCCTCATCCAATTTGATATCTACACCTCAAGTATTCCTCGCCCTGTGGACGTGAGAATAAACCAGATATGCTATGCGGATAACGTCCTGGTGTACACGTCATCCAAAAATTCTAAACCCACAACAATTCAACTCAACCGTCACCTGGACGAACTGTCTTGTACGATTTCTGGCCTTCCATCCCTCCACCCAAGTAGTTAGAGAACATTTGAACTAACCCTATCCACACTATCCTTAGATACCTCCCCTCTTCTTTTTCAAATCTCTTGAGACCGAGCCCAACAACCTCACGGATGTGGGTGATTCTGGTTATCGCAAGATGACCGAAACACAGAGACAAGATGAAAGACATATAGCGTTTGGAATGATAGTGAAGAACGTGTGATTCGAACTGACGCTATGACAGTTAGAATCACCAAAAATTGAACCTAAGCGTTACCCATCAGGCTACTGGCCGTGTTTAAAATTCGATTTTTAAACTCAAGTATATTCCACTGATGTGAATTATTTTGTTATCGCTATGGTATACGGCTGTGATGAATTTTTGCTTATTCGTTTTTCGTTCGGTGTTCTTCACTATTTGCTTGTGTATTGAGTGTGCATCTGTTAGATACGCTACACTACTCCCTCCTCAGTAACTTCGTTACGACCAGCTTCGGTGCGAACGACGGAGCGAACGAGAGAACGTCGGAGCAGGCGAGTGTGCCTTGGTGCTCTATGCTGAAGTCATGATCGTGTGTGAAGTTCTGTTTACTACGGGAAAGTGTGTGCTGCGTGTACAGATCACGCCGGGGTCACCAATTATATCGTTTGAGATGTATAGTGAAGAACGTGTGATTCGAACTGACGCTATGACAGTTAGAATCACCAAAAATTGAATCTAAGCGTTACCCAACAGGCTACTGGCCGTGTTTAAAATTCGATTTTGAAACTCAAGTATATTCCACTGATGTGAATTATTTTGTTATCGCTATGGTATACGGCTCTGATGAATTTTTGCTTATTCGATTTTCGTTCGGTGTTCTTCACTATTTGCTTGTGTATTGAGTGTGCATCTGTTAGATACGCTACAGACACATTTGTCATTGTCTCGCTTAAGTCGGCCTCTCGCCTACCCTTTTTTCTTTTTATTTTGCGTTCACTTGTACGCATCGAGCAGCTGGCTCGAGCGTTTAGTCGTGTGCGTGCCATGTTACGTCGCCAACAGTGAGATTTTGTCCCATTCAGTTTTAACGGCATCCTTAAGGTCTCTTACGTTATTGAATTGTGACCGCCTTAGTATACAGTTCTGGAGAGATGTCCCCATACATTCTCAATTATGCTAAAGTCTGGAAACAATGCTGGCCAGTCAGGACCAGAAACGTTGTCATGTTTGAAGCACTCTTTTACCTTCCAGGCTGTATGGATTGCTGCATTATCTCGTTACAGGATGAAATTTTCACCAAATTTTTTTTGGTTATGATGCACGGTCTCTTCATCTAAGATCTTTAGGTAGTCGTCACTATTCATCCTGCCGTTTATGAAGCGGATGTTGGTCTTATTTTGGTATGATATTCCTGCCCAAACCATAACTCCACCTCCACCTTGTTAACCTCATCTTAAAAACAGCACGTCCTTCCTCAAATCATGAAAATAACGACAAAACCCGTCAGGTCCACCAAGGCAGAAACGTTTCTGATCGGTGGAGATGACAGTTCTCCAACGCTTCTTCCATCTTAAATGATTTCTGGCAAAGGTCAAACGGGCATCTCGATGACGTTTTAGTAGAATGGGTTTTCTTTTCAAAAGCTTTCTTTGAAGATGTTACGCTTCAGCTAACACACGCTGGCAAGTCCTTAGTTCTTTGTCCACATTTGAAATCCCTGCTGATACCACGATTTCCCTAATTGTTGCTCTAGAATTTGACACTTCTCTTAGTAGGGACCGCCGATTTGCTAGTGTCAAACTACATCTTCGTCCAGGTACGTATCTTTGCTCGTAGTTTTCTGGATCCTTTAAATAGTTTGAAACAACTGCACGACTATGGCTCAAAAGTTTCGCAATTTTGTGGACAGAAAATCCATCTTGGCGCATTTTTTGAATGTTTTGCATCTCGGTTTGGTTTAAGATCTCTCCAGACCCCATTCTCAACTTCTAAGACATGTTTAAATACTTCTAAGATGTTTAAATACTTATAGCGTTTGCGACTATAGTGAAGAACGTGTGATTCGAACCGACGCTATGACGGTTAGAATCACTAATAGATTGAACCAAGGCTCAACACATAACCCCACTGCCGCCTTTTTGATTCGATTTCTAAACTCAAGTACACTCAACTGATATGAAATTGCTATTTTTATTGCTTGGCATACGGCTGATGCTTTTGTTTTTTTTTTCGATTTTCTTTCTGTGTTGTTCTTCACTATTTGTGTATGTACTGTGTGTGTATCTGTTAAAAATGCCGCGTACTTTTTGTTGCGCGTTGCAACCAATAATGATGAGGGGTATAAATGTTTAAAATAACTCTCCACCCCCTACACTCGAGGCGTTAGCTTGTGTCACAACCGATTAGCTTAGTTTTGATTACGTTGAGCTGCGACACTAGAAATAATGGGGCGAATTCAAGAGAACAGTACAGCAGTACTGCTCTTGATCGTAAACAGCAAAAATTCCCTGGAGAGAAGAGGAGCGATATAGCGTTTTGGGTCAATGGAACAAAGAAAGAGGTGATCAAAAACAAATCAAAAGCTACCAGGGCGAGATATAATTGATTACTGTTTGAGGTTGGAAGAAAAAGGTTTTTCGGTGCAGCAAGTTAAAAATTCAACACCACACATATAAACAACATATTAAAAGATAAGAGGAGAGCGCGGAATGGATCGGCAGCCACGACACAAGAAAAAAAGGTAATTTATCAAGATGAATTCGAAGTTCAAGGAAGGTCTATCGTGGACGCGCTCAACAGGAAGATCAAGTGGATTCTATGGAAAGGTTTTGTGGCGGCCAACTGCACTAGGAAGAAAGAAATCACCCGCCGCACGAGGCGAAGGACGAAACAACGCGAAGGAAAGGTGGTGAGTAATGATCTCGAAATCGAAGTTCAAGTGAATTCAAGAGTCTTGTGTCGAGTGTATCCTATTTATGAATTGAATTGTTGAAATATTCAGGAATAAAGTTGTCTCTATATTCGATAGAAAATAAAGAATTATACACATAAACGAAAAGGCAATTATTGAGGAAGGTCTCTCCTAAGCTCTTTGTGTTTTCATATTCACCACTTTTCTTGCAAACTTCACTACGGAACCCGTGTAAATCGCGTAATTTGTGCTCTAAATGACTTTTATTGAGGACACCCGGCTTCAATTCAGCGAGTTTGTCTTCGGCGTTTCGCAACCGTGTCAAAAACACCTCCGAGCTTTGGCCATATTTTCTGCAGTGTTCCAAGCATGTCTGGAGCCGGGTATGTCGATCAACAGCATCACGTCGTAATTTGTCCCATTGCTGCTGAATGCGTTCCAAATCTCTTTGCACTCCACGATCCTGGCCGGTTCCAAAGATCTTTACCTTTGTTCAGAAGCATAATAATTTCGTGCTCTCGGGTCATAACTTCACGATATATTGGCTTATGTGTATCGATTTGATCCAGAAGTGTTAGCTTGTGTGCGGAAACTAAAAGGGGTTCAGTTAAGTTACCCAATTCACTTGATAACCAACCAAGAGTTTTCGAACAGTTTTTGGCAAATTGACGTCCATCTTTTAACACAGATTCAGTTTCTGCTTTTCTCGTGTCCAGTGTTTTCTGAAGCGCTTGGTATTGTTTCTCTAGATCTGCTAATTGGCCGGTAACATCTGCACGAGATGCTGGGTCAGCCAATATGTTACAAAGTGCAGCTGCGGATTGTTCAGCATCCGGCAAAAATGGTCTTTTTTCTTCAAGTTATCGTTCCAAATTTTTCTTAGATTTTCTTGAGGATCCCCACCACTCGGTAAAGCGTCCAAGTTACATTGATATTTATTAATGCATCACGAAGCCGAATCCACTTAGAAAGATATGATGAAGTCAACGCAGAAAGATACGCAAAAATTCGGAAAGAGACAACGAGACTTTTCAAACGCAAAAAAGGCGAATGGGAGAAGACTAGGATCGAAAAAAGCAAAGAATATCAGAGGTATGTATGTCGGCATAAATTTAATCAGAAATGGTCTCCGAGGGAGAGCCAAAATAATCCGAGACACAAACGGCTGTCTGGTGAGAGAAACAAACAATATCGTGACAAGATGGAAGCAGTACTTTGAAAACCTGCTCAATGTGCGCACCCATCAACCACAAATAAACGCACTATAGGTACATACAGCCGAGCCTCGGATCCCAGAGCCCTCTCTCGACGAAGTTGAAGACGCAATAAATCGATTGAAAAACAACAAGACTCCCGGAGTCGACTGAATACCGACAGAGCTTGTGAAGCATGGAGGAGAGACAACCGCTCGAAAGATCCTACAACTGATTAAAACAATATGGGATAAGGAAGTCATTCCGGAAAAATGGAAAACCAGTCGTCCCCATTTTCAAAAAAGGTGACAGATCTGACTCCGAAAATTACAGAAGAATATCATTGCTCCCAACCACATACAAAATACTAATAAATGTCATACTGGCGAGAATCACACCGTACGCAGAAGACATATTGGGAGACTACCAATGCGGATTCCGTAAGAACTGGTCAACGAGCGACCAAATGTTCACAATAAGGAAACTACTGGAAAAGAAGTGGGAATCCGGAGAGACGGTTCACCAACTGTTCGTTGACTTCAAAAAAGCCTACGACTCAGTCGCAAGACAAAGACTCTATCATATTGTGGTTGAGCTGGGGATCCCAACAAAATATGCCGCCCTCATTCAAATCTGCATGAACGAAAACAAAGGGCGAGTTAGAATAGATAACCACCATTCAGAACTATTTGAAATCCGGGACGGACTAAAACAGGGCGATGGCCTCTCACCACGTCTCTTTAACCTTGTCCTCGAGTATGTCATCAGAAAGGTATAAGACGACAACATGGCCGGATCATCCCTGAGCGGGTTCACGCAAGCGCTCGCATATGCGGATGACATCGCCATTTTGAGCGATAATCTAGAAATTAGGTAAAAACTGTGAAATCATCATGCAAGCGGCAGAAGAGGTGGGCCTAGAAATAAATGAAGACAAAATGAAATACATGGTTATGGCGAGAGCAGGTGGACCTCAGAGAACGCACATAAAGATCAGGGGCAAGATATTTGAAAATGCCAAAGAATTTAAATACCTGGGAACAATACTGACGGCCAGTAACGAAATGTCGAAGGAAATTAACAAAAGACTACACTCCGGCAACGCTAGTTGGCACGCAGTCAGTAAACTGCTGAAATCTAAACTGCTATCACAGAATATAAAGCACCGTGTCTATAGAACCATAATCATGCCAAATGTACTATACGGATACGAAACATGGGCTCTTACAAAACGGGAAGAAAACAAATTCTGCGTATTCGAGAATAAAGTCGTAAGGCGGCAAATATGAAGAGGAGGCAGAACAATGGAGGAAACTCCACAACCACGAATTGGAAGAGCTATACCGCAAACCTACAATAGTGAGAGTGATCAAGTCGCGAAGATTAAGATGGGCCGGACATGTGGCGCGAATGGGCAACGATAGGATTGTGCATAGAATTCTTGACGGTAAGCCAACGGGAAAGAGACCGACAGGGCGACCGCGGCGGAGATGAGAGGACAATGTTAGGTTGGACCTCGAGGAGATCGGATCGGATGGTCGAACGCGGAAGGAGAGCGCACAGGACAGGGAACAATGGCGGAGTCGAGTCGGTGAGGTCATGGACTTCCGGGTTCCTACAGGCCAATAAATAATAATATATAAGACGATGGTCGGCTCAATAAATTATCACATGAAGACAGTCCGCAGGTGTCATTTCTTGGACTTCTCCTTTAGAACATAATGGATGGTCGGGTACAATATATCAACTATTTACCAGGAGAAACGATCACTCACCGTTCGGACGATATAACAATAGTTACAGCCACGAAGACCCCCCCAGGTACGATGATGATGTGCTTATGCTTGCTGGGTCTAGCAGAGGACAAAACTGAAGTGGATTGGAAGTGGTAGCTTCAAAACAAAGGAACACATTAGGTTATGTAACATATAGGTGGACACGAAATCGGATCGATTCCCACCATAAAGTACCAAGACGTCATACTGGATTATCGCATATATTTTAAATACCACATGCGTTATTAGAGAAGAGGGCGGCTTTAATAAATGAAGTGCTGGAGTGACTAATATCAAATATCGGCGGGCCAAAAATATCTGAAAGAATAGTATCACCGTTGTGAGCATATCTATCCATCTTTAGACAATTCCCACATAGACGAGTGCAACTGTTTTCGACTCATATACTATGGTTTCAGTTCACAGAAGAAGAAGAGTAAGAGGGTTGATGTTGCCCACTTCTCTTCACTGATGTTCGTTTTCAATGGCCACATGTTGGGTGCTGCTGGCATGAACAGTTCTATCAAAAATTTGCCACATTTCCATATTGGTCGACTTCCTTCGACCGTTCATGGGTGCGCCATTTTTTATGTCGGCATGTGACTATAAGCGCGTTTTCCGAGTGACGAGAACGGTCTTTCGGCAATATTCTTTGAGTCAATTCCAATTGCTTTATCACCCTTCAAATTGCGCCGCAATGTGTTCTATAGCCTATTGCAACGATAGTGAAGAACGTGTGATTCGAACTGACGCTATGACGGTTAGAATCACCCGAAATGGAACCAAGGCTCAACACATCAGGCCACTGCCGCGTGTACGAAATCGATTTATAAACTCAAGTACACTCAACTGGTGTGGAATTGTTATGTTATCACTATGGTATACGGCTCTGATGCTTTTGCTTATTCAAATTTCCTTTCGGTGTTCTTCACTATTTGCTTGTGTATTGTGTGTGTATCTGGTAGAAACCCCACACTTAGAAACGCCACAGTTCCACTGACGCCAAAATACTGAGTGCGGTCACTATACGACACGTGCGGGTTCTCCGCAACACCGCTTCAATCAGTTTATTGGAACGTCTTGGTCGTTGATGAAGCGCATGTCGACGATCTCCCACTGTCCCGTGCTCAACAAAATTCAACGCCAAACGAGGAATTAGTCTAATTTTATTTTCATTTTGAAATCAATTGGGAATTGGTTGTCAGACGGTGCTTGTTGGGTACGAAATTTTTTACGATATACACGACTATTTTCAGTGTACATCGCCACTATTTCGGCCGGTTGATTCGGTGTGAAGTGATTCGTGGGTAAAATTGTACTGAATTGACGTTGAAAAACATATCTACTCAAGTTAATCGGTTGATAAATGTCAAAGTTATTCAATGTTTACATACCAACATATTTTATTGCGTACTCTATAGAATTTCGACTATTTCGATTATTATTAATCCCATTGTAGTTATCCACTACATTGACCTGTAGCGTTCTGCGAACGCACAATTTCACCCAGGTAACGTTCCTACCCTTCAAGGAACATACTTATCTTATCATTACACGCCTCCAATCCGCCAAAGACCTTGTCCGTAAAAATAAATTATTATGGAAGTTTAACAAGCCTCGAGACGTTGCTAAATAAGGCCAAGACCGGATCCCGGGTGTAGTGCCGATGATGATGATGAGTATTCCATTACATAAACCCCATATAACGCATATCATATCATATCACACACAATGTACTCAGAACAATTTCCTCTTTAATAGCCAACCTGTGACGCACATTCATATCTCAAGATATGCATTATCCGATTACGAATCCTTCATATTCATTCATACCGTAACCCACGAGTGCATGCATCAGCATATCAAAATATTAAAAGCAAGCGCCACACCAGGTGGCATGGGGACTCCCTAGTAATTGCTTGCGGCTGCAAATATGAAACGGACGGATAGTAACAAATTACCGTATAGCAGCGCCATAGCAGGTGTCATGCACTTGCTTAGGGATTTCCCAGTAAAACTGCTTATGCCTGCGAAAGAAAGGCATGTGAATAATAACGAATAGCCACCGGTGAACCGAAGTGACGAAATATGCCTTAACCAAGGCCACTGCACTTTAAGTTGATCAATATCGATTAAGCTGAAAGAATGACTTGTGCCGGGCGATCGCACTCAATATGGGTCAAAACCAACTGGGTAAAATTGCGACAGGGCAAATGACTTGTGCGTGGTAATGCTAAGCGGAGAAGAATTGTGAATTGAATTTTTCCTTAAGAATTTTTATATCAAAGGAGTGGTTGAAAATGGTATTATGCAGAGTTATTTAATCTGTAAAGTAACTAACAGGTCGCAGCCAGGCGTAAAACAGCTGACCTCTATACTTAAAATTAATAAATTGAATAAAATAAAGTACTATTTACTATTTATTGGCCTATAGTAAGACGGAAGTTCACGACCTCATCGACTCGACTCCACCATCGTTCCTTGTCTTGTGCACTTGTGGGGTGATAAGTCTAGTGAGGGCGTCGGCAAGGACGCAGGGTTCACTAAACTTCCCACTCTCTGCTGCACAAACGATTGATGAGTGATTATCGAGCGAATTAATCACCGGGAGAACACAACATAAATGAGCAAAAACAGATAGGTGTTATTTGTCGTAAAACTTCCTTTTTTTCACTGAATATGGATTACACTGTTGCTGGTTTGTCCTTTAAGTAATCACCACGATCTCTATCTTTCGTTCCACCTGGAGTCAACACACGTAGTTCTTGTTCGACTTTTCTTTACTGTTTTAATGTCACTTTCGGACATGTTTCCGAAGGGAGAAAAAGGTGTTCTAAATCTTTTGATTACCGAGAACCATAATTATGGAATTCACTTATACGCACTTAAAAGGAAAAATACATTATCACGCGGACTATATGACTTTCAACGGACGAAACTACTCACAACCTTACTCCACTGCGGATAAATTTTGACTCCCTGAGTGGCTGTTGCACTCAACATCCCCTACCTGCGGTGGTGGTGAATTTCCATCGATATGGGAGGAGCCAAATTGGATCATTTCTTTGGTGATGACCAATGAACGATCGATTGGGGTTTTTTTTTTTTGGGAGAATTTCCCTGTGGTGACCGTACAGATCAAGTACAATGCCCTTTCGCTGGAAGTGAGGCAACGATTGATCCTGCAACTGTACAAACAACGGAACTAGTATTAGGGGCTGCAGGCATCGTTGAGATAAGCGATAGCGAAAAATCGCCGACGGAAGAAATAGGTTTCTGTGTGTTCTGTAAATAGAAACGCTATTTCGGAGGGTCATACGCTGAGATGCGCATTTGTTTAGTTTAACCAATGCTGCATGGGAACGTCGGCTGTTTACATAATCGCCCAGAATCATACCGTTGCAGGCAATAGATTTCTCTGTGACGATAAGCCAGCCGCAGATTTGTTCGCCTATGGTAAAAGCTAGGGTGGCTATTGTTTGGTTAAGAAAAATGTACGGTGGACACGATCATTGGCATGATTGTTTAAATAGCAATCATGATCGTGTCCGATTCAATGGATGTTTGTTTTTGGAAAACTGTATCATAGGACATGATCATTAGGATGATTATTTGAACAACGATCGCGGTCATGTCCTATTCCATGATCGGGTGTCGCTTGGGCGATCAATGGTCGAAAAAATCCGCTGCAGCTGTGTCAACAGATCCGATGGCCAGCGTGTTTGTCGATTATAATTGCTGACATGCTGAGCCGATTGGGTTGGTATGGTTCATGTAATATGAACGAAATGATTTGATGATGTGCATGCTTGCTGGGGTTTTACTTTCAGGTGAAAGCGAATGAAAGGTAGCTTACGCTGCTCGATTGCAGGTAAGTAGAAGGCAGGTAATTTATGGAAATGGGTGGTTCTTTGGAAGTGGGTTAAAGAACCCCCACACACTCTCCTTCCACACTTGACCACCCGATCGGATCTCCTCAAGGTCAAACCTAACATTGTCCTCCCATCTCCGTTGCGGCCATCCTACCGGTCTCTTTCCCGTTGGTCTACCGTCAAGAATTCTATGCATAGTCCTATCGTTGCCCATTCGCGCCATATGTCCGGCCCATCTTAATCTTCGCGACCTGATTACTCTCACTATTGTTGGTTTGCGATATAGCTCTTCCAATTCGTGGTTGTGGAGTTTCCTCCATTGTCCTGCCTCCTCTTCATATTTGCCGCCAAAGATGCCCCTTATGACTTTATTCTCGAATACGCGGAATTTGTTTTCTTCCCGTTTAGTGAGAGCCCATGTTTCGCATCCGTACAGAACAATCGGCATGACCATGGTTCTATAGACATGGAGCTTTATGTTACGTGATAGCAGCTTGGATTTCAGCAGATTATTGACTGTGTGCCAACTAGCGTTGCCGGAGTGTAGTCTTTTGTTAATTTCCTTCGACATTTCGTTACTGGCCGTCAGTATTGTTCCCAGGTATTTAAATTCTTTGGCATTTTCAAATATCTTGCCTCTGACGTTTATATGTGTTCCCTGAGGTTCACCTGGTCTTGCCGTAATCATGTATTTTGTGTCCGTATTTTGGCGAAGTCGGGGAGCCTCTGGCGCAAGACTAATGACCTTGCCCAGAAAAAATAAATCATTATGGAAAATTTAACAAGCCTAAGGACTTGCTAAATAAGGCCAAGACCGGATCCCGGTTGTAGTGCCGATGATGATGATGAGTATTCCACTACATAAACCCCATATAACGCATATCATATCATATCACACACAATGTACTCAGAACCATTTCCTCTTTAATTGCCTACAATCATATCTCAAGATATGCATTATCTGATTACGAATCATTCATATTCATTTATACCGTAACCCACGAATGCATGCATCAGCATATCAAAATATTAAAAGCAAGCGCCACACCAGGTGGCATGGGGACTCCCTAGTAATTGCTTGCGCCTGCAAATATGAAACGGACGGATAATAACAAATTACCGTATAGCAGCGCCATAGCAGGTGTCATGCACTTGCTTAGGGATTTCCCAGTAAAACTGCTTATGCCTGCGAAAGAAAGGCATGTGAATAATAACGAATAGCCACCGGTGAACCGAAGTGACGAAATATGCCTTAACCAGGGCCGCTGCACTTTAAGTGGATCAATATGGTGAGAGGCCATCTTGCTCCTCGATAGTCACGCGGGAGACCGGGGTTCGATTCCCCATCGGGGAGCCTCTGGCGCAAGACCAATGACCTTTCCCGAAAAAAAAACAAATCATTATGGAAAATTTAACGAGCCTCAGAACTTGCTAAATAAGGCCAAGACCGGTTCCCGGTTGTAGTGCCAATGATGATGATGAGAGGCCATCTTCCTGTTTTAGTCCGTCCCGAATTTCAAATGGTTCTGACAGGTGGTTTTCTATTCTAACTCGCCCTTTGTTCTCGTTCATACAAATTTGAATGAAGGCGGCATATTTTTTCGGGATTCCCAGCTCAACTACAATATGGTAGACTGAGTCGTAGGCTTTTTTGAAGTCAATGAACAGTTGGTGAAACGCCTCTCCCTATTCCCACTTCTTTTCCAGCGTTGCCTTATTGTGAACATTTGGTCCCTCGTTGACCGGCTCCTACGGAATCCGCATTGGTCGTCTCCCAGTATTTCTTCTGCGTACGGTATGATTCTCGCCAGTATATTTGTTAGTATTTTGTATGTGGTTGGGAGCAATGATATTCCTCTGTAGTTTTCGCAGTCAGGTCTGTCACCTTTTTTCAAAATGGGGACGACTATTGAGGTTTTCCATTCTTCTGGATGACTTCCTTATCCCATATTGTTTTGATGAGTTGGAGGATCTTTCGAGCGGTTGCCTCTCCTCCATGCGTCACAACGTCTGCCGATATGCAGTCGACTCCGGGGGCCTTGTTGTTTTTCAATCGATTTATTGCGTCTACAATTTCGTTGAAAGAGGGGTCTGGGATTTGAGGCCTGGATGTATGTACGTCTGGTGCGTTTATTTGTGGTTGATGGGTGCGCACGTTGAGCAGGTATTCAAAGTACTGCTTCCACCTTGTCACGATATTGTTTCTTTCTGTGACCAGACAGTCGTTTGCGTCTCGAATTATTTTGGCTCCCCCTCGGTATCCATTTCTAATTGAATTTATGCCGACATACATACCTCTGATGTTCTTTCCTGTGGAATTTTCTAGAATTTTTTCGATCTGAGTCCTATTCGCGTTTTTTGCGTTTGAAAAGTCTCATTGTCACTTTCCGAATTGTCGCGTATCTTTCAGCGTTGACTTCATCATATCTTTGTAAGTGGATCACTCTGAGGCGTTTACGTTCTTCGATCTTCGCCCTGCACTCATCGTCAAACCAAGGTTTGGACTTAATTGTTTTCTTAAATCCTAATACCTTTTGGGCTGTTTGTTTGATTGTGTCTCTGATCGATGTTCATTTAGTGTTCACATTATTGGCTTCCTCTTCCTCACTACTCCCATCCTCTAGGATGCTAAATCTATTCGTTAGTTCGTCTTGATATTCAGCCCTTGCGCGCAGGTCGTTTTGTTTATCAATGTCGAACTTTTTGCTTGTCTCCCGTGACTGCCCATGTGGGTTTGCTGCGAGCCGGCTCCTGATTTTGCCCATCACTAGAATATGATCGGAGTCGCAATCTGCTCCTCTATATGATCTTACGTCAAGGATATTCGAGTGGTGTCTTTTGTCTATGAGGAAATGTTCTATTTGGTTACGCGTTACACCGTCCGGTGATATCCATGCGGGCTTATGGACTTGCTTGTGCTTGAACAGAATAAAATAAAGTAAACGCCTTTACTTTTTTTTTCAATTTAACTCTCCGTGAAACAACTCTTCCCTTTAAAATAAGGAAGTACGGTTGGGCGTCATTAACACCATCTGATCATATGCGTTTGTTGGATGTTGCATTCTCGGCGTTATTGAGGTTCGTTCTCCTACCGCTATGCACTTTGAAAATATAGTATAATGCACAGTGTAATATCTATTTGTTTATTTGAAATGTCGCTCTGAAACCAACGCACAAACTGATTAGTGTAACTGGGTATCTTGTGTTTGTTTCTGACACCCCAAACTAAATTCAAGTGTTTATTTATAAATATAGAAGCAAATGAATAGCTTGAACTGATTAGTGTAACTGGGTATTTGTGTTTGCTTCTGACAGCCTAAACTAAATTCAAGTGTTTATTTACATGTATAAATGTAGAAGTGGAGCAAGGCTAATAACCTTGCCCGAAAAAGCAAAATTATTATGGACAATTTAACAAGTCTCGGATAAGGACCGGATACCGGTGGAGAGACTTGCTAAATAAGGCCACGACCGGATCCCGGTTGTAGTGCCGATGATGATGATGATGATGATAAATGTAGAAGCAAATGATTAGTTTAAACTGATTAGTGTAACTGGGTATCCTGTGTTTGCTTCTGACAGCCTAAACTGAATTCAAGTGTTTATTTACAAGTGTAAATGTAGAAGCAAATGAATAGCTTGAACTTGGGGAAAACATTTTCAAAAGGTCAATCAATAGCAAATATCATATAAAACTCTGGCTCAATTCGGCTCAGTAAATAAGAACGTGAAAATCTCCAGTTTTCCAAAAAGATATACCAGTTAAGAGTTTGTTTATTTTTAACGGAAATCTAAATAAATAATAATAGCAAGTTATTAATATTTTAGGCCTCCCTTACTCCGATAAGCTTATAATGATGCTAATTATGTATATTATTTGTAAAGTATTCCTTTCTTGCATTTTAGGTGGTCCGATTGTACCAAACATAACATTGGAATCCCTCGATCTGGTTCAACAAAGACTGGCGTCAACTGTGATGATGGGCGGTTGGTATCGCCCAATAAATTGCTCAGCTAAATATCATGTGGCAATAATAGTACCCTTTAGGGACCGTTATGCGCAATTAACAATATTTTTAAAGAATCTTCATCCTTTTTTGATGAAACAGAATATCGAGTATCGAATATTTGTGATGGAACAAACTAATGGGAAATCATTTAATCGAGCTGCTCTGATGAATGTTGGCTTCCTAGAAGCATCCAAAAAATTCACATGGGATTGTTTTATATTCCATGACGTTGATTTATTACCATTAGACGACAGAAATATATATTCCTGTCCTAACCAACCAAGGCACATGTCGGTGGCAGTAGATGTTTTCGGATATAGGTGAGTTTTTATTAAACTAATTACATGGTGGCACGAAATAAATTTCCTAAAGTCAATAAGTCTCATACAAAATAAAAGCTACGAGATATCATGTCGAACTTTTATACAGTAAATTTAATTCGGACTTGGAAGGATGATACATGCCTGCGATAAAATCTTTACATTCCCGTTTATTAGATTTTATTATTTGTTTATATTGCCAATTGTTGAACATAAATAGAAAGCTAAACCAGAAATCGAAGAAAGTGTAATGTAAAATAATTAAATAGTTCTGAATGCACTTGCATGCGTTATGGTACTCATCATTAGAAGCTAAAGCGTGCTCACACTAGAGGTAGACAATTTGAATTGGGAACGACATCATACCGTCAAATGCTTTTTACCTTTTGGTAGGCATTTGTGAAGTTGAAGCATTGAAGATTTCCAATGCAACTGCTTTTTTTCATCGTGTTTTTCAATCGGAAATGTCTATATGTTTGTTACAAAACTTAAAAGGTCTCCCGTGGATTGCTTCCTAGGGAATTCGCATTGACAATCATTTAGGAGTTCGTTTCAAAGTTATTGATATGGAATTGATTACTTTTTCCACTAATTTGGATAAAATGAGTCGTAATGCAATTGAGTTTGCTACTAACCGCCGACGAGTCAGCATGTGCGCTTCTGCCCCGTGATCCGTACCATCGGATCATTTGTGTAATCCGTTTAGGGTATCTTAATTAAACACAAGATTACCTAATTACACTATCGGTTCGCGCCTCAAGTCTTCTGTGGGATCCGAAGTGAACAAACGGATCACCACACGCGTGTCCGAGTCTAGTGCAGTGATATACATTGGTTTCGCGCGGTAGTGTGAAAAATGTGTGGAAGTGTGCAGAACGGTAAAACATATACCCTTTCCTTTCCTTGTGTCTGTTTTTCCTCTTTTTCGCACCTCTGCACAGTGGGACGAGTCTATGGGAAAAACGGCAAAATTAATATCTCTGATTTTAGTAACTAAAATATGAATATTTTGCATTTAATCTCTTTTTACATTTGATATCTATGCAACGACCTAAAAAAAGGTATCAACCTGCAAAATTGCCTGTCCAGCTTCTTAAAAAAAAAGAGTTGAGCAGCGAACTTTATTTTTAAACTCAAAATTTATTTTCTAAGCTTGCGCATGTTTTTTCAAACTTTATTTAAAAATTTAAGTATGTTAACAATTTTATAGTTTAATAAACTTCAAAACATTAATAAAAAAGAATTATGTATAGGTATAATAAATTAATTTGAAATAACAAATATGTGCATATGAATGTTAATTATTAATGGCTATAGCTCCCGATGATGATGTTCCACCTATATCGGCCAAGTCTATTGGTAGCGTAAAACTTTCTGCACCATTTCGAAGTAGATAACGTTCAATATGTGGATCTATTTTAGGCATATATGAGCTTTTGAATCTTATATTTGAAATGAGAGGATCCGAAGTATTTAATAAGTGATTCATTAAATCAGTTATTGTATCTATTCTAGAGCACTTTCGACTGTGATCTAGTCTGGCCTTTCGAATTTCCTTATGCCTAGCTTCTAAAGCTTCTTCTGAAAGGGCCCCTATAGGCAAATCGAAAAATGAAATTATGTCCTTTGCATGAAAAAGAAGCTTGTGAACGCTGCTAGGCATGTAGTACCAGCTGTATTTGGAAAGATACATAGTTTTAGTATCTTCCAATAGCTTCGCGAATCTTTCGACATTGATTTCACGACCAGTTGCAATCGTTCTTAATATTATTCCGAAATTGCTTATGAGTTCCTTGTCAATTCCTGTAATGTCTGAACTTAAATCAGGATTTGCGAAAAAGCGTCGAGCCGTGTTTCCGTCATTGCTGGTTCCGTAACCTGGTTTAGGGATATCGACAAGTAATCCCATTTTGAGCCTAAAATTTTCTTGAATCTCTTTTTTTCTTTCTGCAAATGCAGTTTTATTTTCTTGACCACGTATTTGCCAAGTTTTAAAAGGCAACCTATAGCAGATGTGCAGCAAGCATTCGAAACATCTGATCCAACAATGTAAAGATGAAAGGCCAAATTTATAATTATCTGTGTTTGACGTCCGATTTTCTAGAGAAGGTAGATTCATTTGGGAAGGTTTGGCTCCGCAGATAAAACAATTTTGAGCAGCATTAGTTCCACTTAAGGTATTTATTGCACTGCCATCAAGCATTGTCATAAGCATAGTTAAATTGATGTTAATGCTTCTGCCGTCAATACTGACTTCGGAGTGTTGAAGATGTGCAATTAATTCTTCCATGTGGCTTTGTTCGGACAGAATAAGAGTACTATCCTCCTTCTGGAAGACTAATTTCATAGGTCTACAGAAATAGGTTGACCCTGGCCGGGAGTTTATCCAAACTTCTTTGCCATTTATGTTATCCACTAATTTAAGTGGCACGAAAGCAGTAACGAACAAGAAACTATCCGTATGCTCACTGTTTAAAAATGTTTGTTTGTAGTTGCTGTGCTCGGAGCTGCCATCAAAGCCCCACTTGCATACAAGATTGAATGAATTACTTGTGTCCAAAGATGGAAGATTTTCTTCTTAACTATATCGACAATGCTTTTTGCAGTTTTATTTAAAAGCGATTGGAGGTTAACTTCAGCAATTGTTTCCGACGCAACAGCAATATCGGGTAATAGATCAGATTTATATTTTTTCAATTTATAGTAACTGGGAAAACAGTCTTTGTGAAAGCCATTTACAACAGATCGTAGAAGAGCGTTTTTTCTCTTAGACAAATCCAAATCTAAATACAATGCTAGCGTTTGTTGCAGAGTTAACGTCTTATTCGATTTTTGAGGAGACTTTGAAAAACGATTTGAAATGTTAGCAGCATAGCTTAGTTCCTCTGAACTGTGCTGCGTAGCTAATTCATGAACCCGACGTTTTTTCGTGCGTTCGCTGCATTCCTCAAATCTTTTTGACGGTCTACCTCTGCTCGTGCCTGGTGCATTTAAACTATTTTTATTTCTCCAACGAGTTAAAATATTTGCTGGCAATGTCAAATTAAGGTTTAGCCAGCTTCCATTAACTTGCATAAATTTATTTCGCTTTTTTTGGCAATTTTTCCATTTTCTCTTTAGTGTCAAACAAAAATACTTGGAAACTCTTTGAATTTCAGGTTCAATATTTTCATCTGACCCTTCTAGACCCAGTAATTCACTTAATTTTTCAGACACAGCAATTATCTTCACTGGCTTCTCACTCTCAATCCATCTTTGGAAAAGGTCACCGTTTTTGATTGATGGAGTTAAGCCTACAAAAACGTAAAAAAAATTGCAGAAGCGCAAATTTGCGGAAAATTTCGCTTATGGATATGATCAATAGACACATAGAACATCACAAAACATCAAAAATCTCAAAGACGCTTTTTGATGTTTTTTTAAAAAATCTTAGCTAAACACAAAAATCACAAAATTTTAAATTTTCCAATTAGACTTGCACTTCAAACGTCACAATACATAAAAATACGAAACAAACACATTTTTCTATATACGAGGGTTGCCTTTTATATTTCGGGATTAGAGAACAAAAACAAATATTGATCATCGAAAATCACTTTATTGTTTTTCAAAATATTCCCCATGAAGATCTATACACTTTTGCATGCGTTTGAACCAATTGTCGAAGCACTTTTGCCACTCTGATTGAGGTATCTCCAACACATGCATTCTGAATGCAGCAACCGCTTCTTCAGGTGTCAAAAAACGTTGACCTCTCAGTTTGTTTTTTACGTACGGGAATAAAAAGAAGTCATTCGATGCCAAGTCAGGACTATACGGCGGATGACCCATCAAATCGATGTTTTGGGTGCTCAAAAATGCAGTTGTCGCAGCCGATGTGTGAGAGCTCGCATTGTCGTGGTGAAGAGTGATCCGTCTTCGGCGGTTGGTTTTCCTGTTTTCTTGGAAGACAACTGGCAAACAAATGGTTGTGTACCACTTAGAATTGACTGTTCTGCGTTGTTCTAGTGGCACGGTTGCGACATGTCCAGTTTTTCCGAAAAAAACGGCGACCATTTGCTTGGAAGTGCTTCGTGCGCGAACAACTTTTGTTGGATTTGGCTCATCTTGAAACACCCAGACAGTCGACTGCTGTTTACTTTCGGGCTCATACGCGTAAATCCACGATTCATCACGTCACGATGTCATAGACGTGTTTCGAAGCACCGCGACCGTATTTTTTGAGCATTTCTTTCGGCCAATTGACACGAGCCTCTTTTTGGGCGATTGACAAATTGTGTGGGATCCAACGCGAACACATTTTTTTGACAGTCAAATGTTTATGCAATATTGAATGTATGCTGGTCCCACTAACGCCTTAGGTTGTCTCAATCTCACGATAGGTCACATGACGATCTTCCAATATCAGTTCGCGCACAGCATCAATGGTTTTCGGAACAACAACTGATTTTGGACGACATTCACGAAATTCATCTTGGAGTGAACTGCGACCACGATTGAATTCACCATACCATCGATAAACACTGGTCCTTGATGGAGCTTCATCGCCAAAAATTGAATTAAGTTCATCCGTGCACTGTTGCTGAGTTAATCCACGCCGAAAGTTGTAAAAAATAATCGCACGAAAATGTTGACGATTTAATTCCATTTTTGGGCCGAGATGAATCTTTTAAGTTACTGTAAACAACACAAATAGCGCTCGTATGTCAAAACGTTCTGAGTGCGTATAACCTCAAAAATGTCCAACTTTACGACAGAGCTGTCAATTGCCGGATTGCAACACTAGGGTTGCCAAATCCCGAAACATAAGAGGCAACCTTCGTATTAATATATAATTTCCATACCTTGATCACTATTATTTATCATGACGTAGTTTTTATTTATACGTATAATTAAAACTGACAATAAATTTAATTTATATCAAAAAACACTTGTAATTCAAGATTGCGAAAAAAATTTACTTAGTCAAAGTTTACCGCTCTGTAACGTTTGTACCAAATCACAATTCCAAATGATTTCTTTGGATTTATAAAATATATATATTTATGATGCCTTTCCAATCACTAAAAAGTACCGCTAAAACTGTTGATTTTTTTATTTATTGCTATGGGTCGTCCCACTGTGCTCTGTTGCGTCCCTCAGGTATCGATACTCTCGATTGATTTATAATCTTTGGAGGGTTTTTGGCGTTTTGAGTAGCGTAATATTCGTCACGAAAGGGATGTGACCTGAATTTCCGAACGGACCTACTGGGACAACTACTACAAGGGATTAACACCTGTAGTGTTTGCTTTCGCTTATCTACCGCCGGGTCCGACTTGCATCCTTTTCGAAGGCGGTATTGGTTTTCTGTGTCGCCATTTCAATGGAACGGAAATTTCACGTCGATCTTTGCAACATCCGTGGCCTAAGATACAATTTCTCCTCTGTATCTGCCCCAGGTCTGTAACCAGAAATCAGCAATCCTTGCACCTAGTGAGACTCAGATAATAACTGATGCAGATATTTCTGATTTTACTATACCCGGTTATAACTTAGTGCCTTTGATCGTTCCACATCGCGGTCTAGCTCCATACCTACGAAGTGATATTGCTTATCAGCTTCTGCCACAACATGGGCTCTGCTCCAATCCAGAATTTAATTTCTCGTGGCTAAAACTTCACGTTCGTAGGCATATCATACCTTACTGCTTTCTTTACAGAAGCCCAAACTTGGATAGAAACGCCTCCTTTAACGAATTTGATGCTCTTTCTGATTCTGTCGACAGGATCTTGACCATGTATCCGCACACTGAAATTATTATTGCGGATGATTTTAATGTGCATAACTCTCAGTGGTTTCGTCGCTCCGGACACACAACACCCGATGGTCAATATGTCCAGCTCTTTGCTGGTTCAAATAGTTTAACTCAACTTGTCAATGAGCTAACACGGGTACCAGACATATATGGTCATTTCGCCAACACACCGGACCTGTTTCTCACCTCCCACCCAAACAAATACACAATCGAAGTTTCTCTGCCCTTGGGCACTTCAGACCACTGCGCCGTGTCAGCTAAATTTCCTCTAAACAACAGTAACGTTAATGAAAAAGCTCCCAAAAGAACAGTATGGTTCCACGAGAAAGCCAACTGGGAAGGTGTGAACGACTTTTTTGGGAGGTTAAATTGGTTGTCATTTTTCCTCAATAACGATGTTGACTCTATAGGGGACACACTGACAGAGATGATTCTACTTGGTATGCGGACCTTTGTTCCACAGAGGGTAAAGAGTATCAAACCCAAGGGACTTATAGCGTTTGCGACGATAGTGAAGACCGTGTGATTCCGACGCTATGACGTTTAGGATCACTAAAAATTTAACCAATGCTCAACACATCAGGCCAGTGCCGCGTGTACGAATTTAATTTCTAAATTCAAGTACACTTCACTGACGTAAAGATTTAAGAGAGCTAGAAATAACTGCATTTCGTATATTCAACGCGCCAAGTTCTTGCATGACCAGAGAGTGAGACAAAAAATACTACAGTCTCCCACTGGTAGTAGAAGCTTCTGGGCATTCGTGAAGAACATTCAAAACTCAGTCTCTTCATCCATTCCATCGCTTATAGTCGATGACAGACCAGCCACCAGTGCAATAGAGAAAGCGAATCTACTTGCTGCACATTTTGCAGCCAACTCAACGCTGCCTGATACCACATCAGTTCCGGCTCAACTTGAGCATAAGTAGCACACCAGGAGGCAGATTTAATTCCGAACGCGTACTGTTGCCCGGGAACTCAAGGAGCTAAACGCAAACAAATCTGCTGGTCCGGATGGCATTCCCCCAATCCTCTTGAAGAGATGTTCCTCTTCACTCGCTAAACCACTGCGGAAACTATTCCATTTATCTTATTCTACTGGCCGTTTCTGAAATAGATGGAAGTAAATGAACATTCTGCCAATTCGCAAAAAAGGGCGACATATTATCCCTCTCTTCTTTTCGACCCATAGTACTAACTTCTATTCTCTCCAAGGTAATGGAATCACTTATCAACCGTCATCTTTCGAAATATCTGGAATCAATTGGTCTCCTCAATGACCGCCAATATGGCTTTGGTAGCAACGGGTCCACAGGAGATTTGATGGCGTACCTTACCGTAAAGTGGAGCCATTTTATCCACTACTTCGGAGAAAGCAAGGTTGTTGCAGTGGATATCTCGAAAGCCTTCGACAGAGTTTGGCATGCGGCCCTTTTATCAAAATTACATTCATGTGGAGTGGACAATTCCCTGTTCCAATGGATAAGGGACTATCTTTCTGGCCGTTCAATTCAAGTGGTTCTTGATGGTGTCAAATTTGTTTCCCATCAAATTAATGCAGGTGTTCCCCAGGGTTCGGTACTGTCACCCACTCTCTTTCTCATCTTTACAAATGATCTGTTGTCCATTACCCGCTACCCAATCCACTCGTTTGTTGATGATAGCACATTGAGTTTCTCATACTCATACGAACACTCCCGTCTAAACTCTTCGAACGTCACTACCAACCAGCAACTTATGCTTGATACCATGAATTCAGACCTCAACAAAAAATTTCAGTGGGGATTAACTAACCGAGTAGAATTCAATGCCTTAAAACTCAGTGCTGTCTCTTGTCGTCAAAGGTGAACCCCAAAGAAATACACTGTTGACGAACGGCACTTACATCGACGAACCCAAGAAACTATCAATCCTCGGCAGTCGAATTAATTCGACTTTTAATTGGAATGCCACATATTTGAAGCTGCGAAAAGTGGAGCCAAATGTATGGGGTTCCTTAAGAGATGCAAAAGATATTTCACTCCATCCAACCTGGCAACTATTTATAAGGCGTGTATTCGTCCAAAAATAGAGTTCAACTCCCATATTTGATCAGGCGCATCCAAAACTGCACTACACGTGCTCGACAGGATGCAAAAACGAGCAGTGAAACTTATTGGGGACATACAAGACCAATAAACATCGACACCTCCTTTTCTTATCCACTTCCTCTCTGTAGCTGTAATTTTGCGGGACAAAGTTTTTTCGTTCTTTGAGGTTGGTTGAATTCGAGTAGTTTTTATATACATATATGTATTAGGTGTACAACTTTGCTTCCGCCGTTTTGAAATAGATGGCTGTAGCGGTAAGTGGTAGTTGAAATAAATAGATCATAGATAGCATACAATAAGCTTAGGTATTTGTTAACATAACGCCATCGAAATATTAGTCGATTTGTGTCTGCATCGTAAAGTTATTCTCGATTAAACATGTCAGCTTACGAGCCAAATTCCCGTCATTTGCGGGAGGTTTTAATTTTCTGCTTTAATATGAAGAAATCTGCGTCTGAGGCCCCCATCGAATGCTCTCAAATACCTATGGTGAGGCCGCTATTAGTGAAAGAACGTACCGAGAGCGGTTTCAACGCTTCAAGAACGGCGATTTTTTTACAATAAAGCCTGGAATTTCGGAAAAAAACGGCGGAAGCAAAGCTGTACACCTAATAGTTTGTTTTTTTTCTTTATTAGTTAATATAATGGTTTCTTTTATTTTACATTAAAATAAATTATCACTAGATTTAAATGGAAGGACTTGTATTAGTATTTACAATAATGCCTCGAATTTCGGAAAAAAACGGCGGAAGCAAAGTTGTACACCTAATATATATATATATATATATATATATATATATATATATATATATATATATATATATATATATATATATATATATATATATATATATATATATATATATATATATATATATATATATATATATATATATATATATATATATATATATATATTTATATATATATATTTATATATATATATATATATATATATATATATATATATATATATATATATATATATATATATATATATATATATATATATATATATATTATATATATATATATATACGGTGGTATATATATATATATATATATATATACGGTGGTATATATATATATATATATATATATATACGGTGGTATATATATATATATATATATATATATATATATATATACGGTGGTATATATATATATATATATATATATATATACGGTGGTATATATATATATATATATATATATATATATATATATATATATATATATATATATATATATATATATATATATATATATATATATATATATATATATATATATATATATATATATATATATATATATATACGGTGGTCTGCCCCCTGCCCTTTTTTCGTTGGAATTGTTTATTTCTAATGTTTTTTTCTTCAGTCGGAACCTAGCCGTAGGTAGGAGGAAGTAGAGAACCCTCTTTGTATTTAATTCTTTTTCTTGTCCGTTCGAATTTTTTTTTGTTATTTTTCCTTTTTTAATTATTGTTTCTCTTTCCTTGTTGTTTCTTTTCTCTCCTTTTGTTTATATTGTTGTTATTTTTTGTTTGTTATTCATTGAGAAAGACCTGTGGCGTTTCTAACAGATACACACACAATACACAAGCAAATAGTGAAGAAAACCGAATGAAAATCGAATAAGAAAATGCATCAGAGCCGTATTCCGTAGCGATAACATAACAATTCCACATCAGTCGAATGTACTCGAGTTTAAAAATTGAATTCGTACACACGGCCAGTAGCCTGATGTGTTACGCATTGGTTCAATTTTTTTTGTGATTCTAACTGTCATAGCGTCAGTTCGAATCACACGTTCTTCACTATCATTCCAACGCTATAGATCCATCACCGTGGCTGGAACGGCGGTTACATCCTTTCATTCTTCGGGGTATCATTCCTCTTCCAAGAATGAGACATCTTTGTGTGAGGGGAGGTTTGTTACTCCCCCACCACCCTCGTCCCAACGAAGGAACATTAAAGCATAAATAAAAATACATATCATATAAAACATTTAAACAATGTAAGAATTAAGCACATACATTACAAATAATTATCACAATTTCAATTTAAACTTAAATACAATGTACAATTGCACATAATTAAACACACAATGCACAAAACATTAAATTACATATATTGTTGTGGATGTTATGGATTTCATGAATTTGTACCAAATATTGTATTCGCAATATAACAAACACCATTTAAATGATTTAGATCTATAGAATCATCAAAAATGAACACGCATAAAAATCACGTAAGCACGAGAAAAAAAACCCGATATAAAAATACCTTAAACATCAAAAATAAATTAAAATCCTACACAAATATCCATGACGGTCGAAAATCGCTTAAGCCTGCGTAAACCCAAAGCCTATGAGAATCATGAACATTCTCATGCGCCAGGTATCAGATGGCAAGCAGATTGAATTAGAAAGAAATACAAAATGGAATGTTCTCACACAGCGCGTCATATACTTACCTGTGACAAAAGGTAACCAGACGCACCATCAGCGAGTTTTGATCAGTTGAATACGTCGAAGTAGGTGTAAAGGCAAGCAAGAGTTTTGATAGAAATGAGCAGCAAGAAAACACCTGACTGGGAACAATCGATTCGTTTTCTCCCCCACCGTGAGATCAAAATAATAGGCACTTACAACAATAAGTTGTTAAAGTAAAACGATAAGTGTTAATAATAGACAGTTAAAACAATAAGATGTTAAACTAAAATGATAAGTGTTAATTATAGACAGTTAAAACAATAAGCTGTTAAAGTAAAACGATACGTGTTAATAATAGACAGTTAAAACAATAAGTTGTTAAACTAAAACAATAAGTTGTAAATAATAGACAGTTAAAACAATAAATTATAGATATTGGGGATGCGACCTTTGGGATGAGGTTGCGTCAACCGAGAATGAAGGTGACAGCGGTGCATCCAGGAGAAAGATAGCGGTACGCCCAGACGAGGGACAGCGACGCGCCCAGACGAGTGACAGCGATGCGTCCAGGCGGGAGATAGCGGTGCGCCCAGACCAGTGTTGATAGATCGCCGCCACTCTTCGAGCCTGATGAGGGTACGAACGTACCCAGGTGCCAACGTCGACTCGGATCACTATCTTGTTGGTACAGTTTTCCGAGCGCGGATTGCCTTACGGAGACGTATTGTATCCGCGGATCAGGTTCGAATCAACACGGCTGCCTTACGCAATGAGAATACCAGCAACACCTTTGGTCATGCGTTAAGACTCGCCCTCGAAGAGCTCGACGGAGGGAGAGTAAGTACTGGGGCCAGAATGCCGGGCGTAGAAGAGAAATGGACACGCCTTAAGAATACTGTCATTAGTACTGTCAACTCCATCTTAGGCAGTAGTCGTAGAGATCGGAACGACTGGTTTGATGATGAGTGCAAACTAGCGACTGAACGTAAGAATGCTGCATACCGAGCAATGCAGCAGTCTCATAGGACGCGGGTACGCGAGGAGAAATACAAAGAGCTCAGAAGATCTGAAAAAAGACTTCACAGACAAAAGAAAAGTGCCTGGGAAAAAAACCTTGTCTGTGAAATAGAGAAAAGTAGAGAGCGAGGTCCGCACCAGGCGCGGAAGTTCTACCAAATAATCCGCAGTATGACGCGGTACACACCACGCTGCACTTACTGCAAGGATAAAGAGGGTAATCTGATCACCGATCCTGAAGGCATTCTGGAGCGATGGGAAGTGCACTTCAATGAATTGCTAAATGGTCAGCTCACAGAAGAATTGCAGGCTCCACCAATGCAAGACCAAGACCAAATGCTGCCGCCACCAAGCATTGAGGAAACATTAAAAGCCATTAGACAGCTAAAATCAAATAAAGCCCCTGGAGCTGATGGCATACCAGCTGAGCTGATCAAACAAGGAGGGACAGCGTTACATCACGCAATTCACGAGATCGTGGTGCACGTATGGGAGCAAGAGGAGATGCCGGAAGATTGGCGTCGTGGTATAATTTGCCCCATACATAAGAAAGGAGATATCACACTGTGCGGCAACTATAAGGGTATAACATTGCTGAGTACCGCCTATAAGATACTCTCCACTATCCTACAAGACCGGATATCCCCATACGCTAAAGCCATTGTGGGGGTTCTCTACATCACACAGAACCAACCCGCAACCCTAACCCGCAACACCCAAAAATCAATAACCCAATAACATGCATTCCCAAATCCGCAATAAAATATTTTCCAAACCTCCAAGAGAATATAATTCAACCGAATATATTCTAATCACCACCATATGCATTTACCCAAAACTGCGTCAGTCAATTATCTATATTTTCTCAACGCAACCAAACAATCCACATTTCCCCGAAATTCGTATGCCATAGCAAACGCATATTCAATCCTCAACGGAACATCAGCAAGCATACCAAGCCGCACACATTTCTCCGAAGTTCATATGCCTTAACAAAGCGTATATCCAATCCTCAACGGAACATTACCAACCAAATAAACCGCGCACATTTCCCCGAAATTATTTCGGTTAACATTTCTATCTAAACGATATCCCTTGCTTGCACCCAAGCCATTCCAATTTCCCCCGAAAATGCATGCCCATACTCGCTCGCGTCGCCAAACCAATTCCCGGTACACCCAACCAACGAAGTCAACCCAGCCTGTACGGCCAAAATTCGTTGGAACTGAATTCCTATGCGAGCATAGCAACTCGTCCACAATTCCTCGTAATTGGAAGCGAGCCTAACTCTGCTATGACGCACCGCCACGACACAATGAATGAATTATTTTCATTCATGAGTCAGTCGACATCTAACCGCCACCACGTGCGCAGCACCACCTTTCCTCTCCAGTCCGAGTCGCCCAGTTGAAATGCTTAGTCGTGTCGGTCGCTTATAAGAGTCGTCCGTTGTGTCAAACGTAAGAATTGTTAAGAACCATTGTCCGCGCTTCAATACCTTTATTCCTTTCAATACGCATCCGCAATCGGTTTCAAACACGGTAAACAAACCACGGGCAATGACAATTACCCCCGGGTGTGATCAGTAGGATTAACTAGTGGGTCAAATGGTATGTGAAGAACTAGCCAGCGGAGCCGCATTGCTGTTTGTATGCGTACCCAAACGACAAAGCCTATATAAACTCAAATGTTGTGAATGTGTTGCCTTCAGGGGAAGCGTAATTTAAGTGCCTTAAAACACATTTATACGTGTGAAACTGAATTTGTAGTTAATTAAGAGGCGATTAAAAACTTTTCTAAAAGAACACCAAATAATACCAAACTGTTTTATAATCGTTAATATGTTATATAAGTCTCATGTGTAAATGGAAAATAAATACGAAGGAGAACATTAATATCAATACCGGACAGAAGCGTTTCATTTCCCTTCTCTCTCCACCGTCGGTGAACATTCTCAGTGCTATTTACGCAGTGGCGTGTTGGGGGTCCCGTGAAACCGCGTCCGTGCTGGCGCAAACATTCGATCCCCCACACCATCATTGGTCAATATCAGTGTGGCTTCATCCCAGGCAAATCAGCAATTGATCAGATATTCACCCTTAGGCAGGCGATGGAAAAATGTCTGGAATTTAAGATCCCACTATATCATCTGTTTATAGACTTTAAGGCCGCCTACGACAGCATAGCCAGGGTAGAACTATATAATGCCATGAGAGAATTCGGCATTCCAAATAAATTGATACGACTTTGTAGGTTGACCATGACCAACGTAACTAGTCAAGTAAAAGTAGCAGGATTGTTGTCCAAACCAATAAACATCTATAATGGACTCCGACAAGGGGACGGTCTGGCCTGCCTCCTCTTCAACCTGGCGTTGGAGAAAGCAATCCGTGACTCTAGCGTTACAACAAGAGGGACTATTGTCACCAAGTCCAGCCAGATACTTGCCTATGCAGATGACATCGACATCATCGGTAGAACCGAATCGGCGGTACAGGAATCCTTCACCCAGATCGAGCAGGCGGCACAAAAACTGGGACTGCACATTAATGAGGGAAAACCAAGTACATGGTGGCAACTTCTGCGAAGAGAAGACCTAACGTTGGTCAAACTATCAGGGTAGTGGAACACGAATTTGAAGTAGTGCAATCCTTTAACTACCTTAGGTCAATAGTATCAGCCGATAACAATATGGAAGAAGAAATACGCGAACGGCTGAT